>BSYO01000025.1:4565081-4620134 GCA_033239525.1 Nepenthes gracilis | reverse complement strand
GTACCAACACCAAGTTGCCCCGTACTACAATAAAAAGGTAAAAGCTTGGCAGTTCAACGTTGGGGACTTGGTCCTACGAGGCGTCGAGGCCACAGGCAAGCTGGCCGGCCACAACAAGCTCTCTCCCAACTGGGAGGGACCCCTTCCTTGTCTCCGCCGTTCTGCGAAACGGAGTATACAAACTCCGAAACTAGGACGAAAAGTTGGTCCCGCGAAAGTGAAACACGATCCCCCTCAAGCGTTACTTCCAGTAAGGAACCCAGGTACACACTCACCCACTTGTGTGCATTCATTCGCATGCTTGTTTTAATTTGACAAAATAAGAAGTTTACTTAGCATATAGGACCCTAGTCTTCGTGCATGTATAAACGCATTTGCCCTTACAGGTTTACCCGACCTAAACTACCCCTAAGTCGGGAGGGTCTTCACCCTCTCGTTAAACCCTGGTCATCCAGGTGGCCCAGAAGTGGTCTTAAACCCTGATCATTTAGGTGGCCCATGAGCGGTCTTAAACCCTGGTCATCCAGGTGGCCCATGAGCGGTCTTAAACCCTGATCATTCAGGTGGCCTATGAGCGGTCTTAAACCTTGGTCATCCAAGTGGCTCATGAGCGGTCTTAAACCCTGGTCATCCAGGTGGCCCATAAGCGATCTTAAACCTTGGTCATCCAAGTGGCCCGTTTGCGGTCAAAAACCTTATGGGGCAAGTATAGCACACACGACGACCTCCTCTGGGGAGTAGCAACGTCAGTCAATAAAGGTCGAAGGAAGAAACATTTCTTCTCCAACATTGGTTACCCAAGTTATCACTTGTACGGTGCCACCAGGCTGGTTAATACAACCGCCTACCCAGCTTAAGGATCTTATTCCTTAGACAGCCAGCCAACCAGGTTGGCTGGCCCACACACTAGCCATCTCAACGAAAGGGTAGCATGATCGAACATTGGCGAGAAGCGTTCCTTCTCCGATGCTGACTACCTAAGTTTTCACTTAGACAGCGCCGCAAGGCTAGTTAATACAACCACCTGCCAAGCCTAGGGACTCAGCTCCTTAGGCAACCGAGCAACGGGCACCAGCCAACCAGTGCAATGATTCACACAAACACAAAAGCAATAAAGACAGTGGACACCAAATTGAAAGGAATTACCATTTTATTGCTCAAAAAAGTGTATTACATTTTACATAAGTCCCTAAAGTACAAAGAAGGTGCAAAAGGCTATAAAGGAGGCGGACCACCCTGGCTGTCTTGGGGCTCTCTCACCAAGTCTTCCTTGCATTGCGCTGCGCAGTTACTCTGATTAATAAGCTCAATTGGAAAGTTAGGATCGATTAACCGTGCAATGCGCCACCCAATGTTGAGCCCCTCTAACAGCCAAGCGTGCAGTGCGCCTCCGATCTCATGGAGGCTGATCCGAGTGGCCAACTCATTCTTTGAGGTTGCGGCTCTGTCGGCAAGGCGTTTGTTGCTCTCCTTAAGTCGATCCTCCTCCTCCTTCAAGCGAGCGACCTCGGTCTTCAGCTCAGCATTCTCTGCCTCAATGACCGCCATGACAGCCTCAAGAGCGGCAATTTGCTGGCGGAGCTCCCCTCCTGAGGCAGCCAACTTGGCCTCCAGCCAGGCGATCTTAGCCTCCCGGTCTGCGATGATGCGATCACGTTGCTCCATTTCCCGGGAGAAAGCTGAGATCAACCTCCTTGACTGCACAAGACAAAAGCAAAATGTAAATCATAAACACGAGGAAGAAAAAAGTGCAAGGAGGTTATTGCAAAAATCATACCTCATAAACCTTCCTCCAGGGCCTCACAGGCCTGGGCTCTAGACCTGTCCCAGCTGGGGGTGGACCGGTTGGCGGTGGAACAGGAGATGACGAGTATGGAGCACCCTCTCGGGTCGAGCACGCCGCTACCTCATCCAAAATAGGGTCTAGAAACTCATCATCATCAACAGCAGCGACGGGCTCCTCTCTTGAGCCTCCGGAACGGCCGCAGCAGGCCTCTTCCCCTTGGCTGCCTCAAGAGCAATTGCTGGAGGATCAGCCCTCGACGACGGCTCCACAATAAAAACACGTGAGCCCTCAACCATGTCGCGAGCGGGCTCCTCCGCAGACTCCATCCAGGCAGCGTCTAGGACCACCCTTGTCGCAGGCTGGGCCAGAATGACTCCTCCGGCCTCACCAACCTGTCTTCAATAAACCTCCCAGCTCCAGTAGTGCTGCCGGATCCGCCGCAGATCCCGGCAGCCACATAATCAGGGTGCGACGAAGATGAGGAAGGCGTCTCCGTTGCCCTCTCAGAAAACTCCTCCTCCGTGCGCCTTGGGCGGATGATCACGCCCCTTGATTCCTCAGGATTCATCATCCTAACCGGAGGGTGTGGCTTCTGAACCGGAGGCGGCGGCCCCCAGTTGAGCTTCTTGGACTCCGCTCGCGAGACCAAGAAGTCCCTCTTGAACTCATTGGGATTGGCTCGAATGGCCTTGGTTAGCCATGCGTACGCGGCGCAATCCGCCGTAGACGGTGTACTAGAGTACACCTCAGGAATCTCGCCCCAGCTCCTGGCAAGAGGCCATTCCTTCGCCACCTTCACAAAGAAGAACCGGTTTTTCCAGTTCTTCATTGAGTCGTGGATGGTTGTGCTAATCTTTATTCCGGTACGGGGAGAGAGCGATATCCACTCACTCCCAGGGCTCAATTTAAACACGACCCTAACGCCGGCCATCCTAAACTTTGGGCCAAGTTTCCGGGAAAAAATGCACAGGGTGCAGAGATACCTCACGGCATTGGCGTGAAGTTGGGCGATGGGCACTTGCAGAGCCTTCATAATGGACTCCAGCTCCTCCGGCAACGGCAGGCGGAGGCCACTCCTCAAATGGGCCTCGTTGACAGTAATGTACCCCTCTGGTGGGGTAAAGGCTTTGTCGTCCTTGCCCGGAACCCTCCAGGCCATCTCCTTGGGAATATTGAATTCAACGCATAGTGCCTTAATATCATTTTCTCTCAAAACGGAGGAGAAATCTGTAATGGTAGCCATGATCGAGCAATAAATAGGAAGGGTTTGTCTAAGAAATGAGGAGGAAGAAGACGACAGGTTGACAGCGTAAGTGATTTCAAAATACGAAAGGGAAACTTAAGCGCCAAGCATAAAACCTCTCATTAAGGTTGCTATCAGTCCTGCCACGGGTCATCTCCTCACTTGACCCCGTAAAAGGACGGGTCTCTGGCGTAGAAACCCCTCATAATGACGCCGGCCAGGATCGCCACGTGTGACCTCCCTACTTGACCCTGCAAAAGGATGGATTTCTGACGCATTAATGGCCAGGATCTCTGCCCAACCAACGGGAGACACATGTCGCTTTCTGCCCTGTAAACCGGGCAAAGGCTGGCAGAAAATGCTTCCAGAATTGGGCAAGACGATCAACAATTCTGGTGCTCCAGAATTGACCAGGACGGTCAACAATCCCGGTCAAACTCTCCTTCACGCCTTTTCATGAAGTGCCACGGGATCTTCAAAACATTTAGGGGCATCCCATCATGAACATACTGGAGGCCAGAAATCTGACCACCAGTATGGGGGGCTAGTGATGGGTATACCAAAAATGGGCTGGCCCCACAAAAGTCAAAAGCCCAAGATGACGGTCAACATTCTAATGGCCTAATTGAAAAACGGGCCCAAGAGCTGAAAAGCCCAGGGCGGTCAACGCTGGCGTTGACCGTCAGGTGGCCAACTCTCAAACAGACGGTCAACTCAAACGTTGACCGTTTGCCTTACGCGCATTGGGCCCAAAGAGGCTTACCACAGTAATGGGCCTGGCATACTCAGGCCCATAGCCCATCAGGCGGTTAATAACTGACGTTCTTCACAAGGGCGGCTAATACGCACGCAGGCGGTCAACTCGAACGTTGACCATCCACGTTTTGCACGTTGGGCCCCAAGAAGCCTTTCAACAGTAACAGGCCTAACCCGTTTAGGCCCACCAATCATTAAAAGGTCAACAACGATTCTCCAAGGATATTCTATGATCTCAGCAGGCACCAAAAGGGACACTGGCAATATTGGTGCCTCCCATATAAGGAAGGCGCAAGAGTTTCTTCAAATCTTTGCCAACCTGGGCTTTCCAACGGTAACATGCGCAGAAGGAAAGCATCCGGTGTGGAAAGTTGTTTGTCGCCTCACAAGGAAACAATCACAATCAGCATGGCAACTGGCATCTGCTCCAGAAGGCAAGCTAGCCAGTAGATCAGGAAGGCAATAACTCCTTCCAAAGAAGGAGGATCATCATCTCAGCTACAAAAGAGGCCATTGAAGCGTCATTCAGGGCATGCTTTCATTGACGCTTTCTTCCATACTTTCAATCGCATACACTTCCTCGAAGGCATCCAATTGCATACGCTTTCGAGGACGATCAAGTGCTCAGAGAAATCTGCCTTCTCTACCACCTTCGTTCTCCCAAAAAACACTAAGGCAACAAGCGAGCCCTCACGGCCGTTTACTGCCTTCCCACCTCTCAGATCCAAGAAGACCTCACGTCTCTCTTACATCTGGGTCAGACACTCTTTCTCTTCTCTCTCTCTCAGTTTCAGTTTCTTTCTGTTGAAGACTGTTTTACTGACTTGAGTATCGGAGTGTTTTCGGTGGGATAACTTTCCGTCGAACACGCTGACCTCTTGTTCTGTTTAGTGGTGTGCACGATTCAACTCAGGGAACGGAGCCGGAGCCATGACCAGAGGATCACCCGAATCTGTTCAAAGTTCGGATCCAGAGACGCATTAAATTTATTATTCTATAATTAGTCTTTCAAATTATAAAAAATTTGTCACCAAATGGGTCTCACAATTTTATCCAAAAAATAAGTCCCAATACTAAAATTTGCTTGCACATGGCCTACCAAGTAATTCAAACTCAACTTTTATGTCAAATTACGAAATTGTAATTCCAAAATAATTACTAATATAAAATAATATATTTTTTATTATTTAATTGCTATTAAAAATAGTTAAATAATTATCTAACTAATTAGGCAATTTATTCTCAAAATATAATAAAATTAAAAAATATTTGGGATATAAGAACCAATTATAAAATACACAAAAATCTTTCAAACATGTAAGAACTAAGTATTGGTTCTAAGACTCGTATCCAAATATTATTATAATTTGATTAATTAAGTTAATATAATTAAAATTAAGATCAAATGATTAAAAAAATTCGATTCAATGTTAAATTTAGACCGTACTATATTGAATTGAAGGATGCGTAATTGGCAACGACATATGCCAATGCATGATATGTACAGGCCTAATCGATATCTATGCTCACGAAATGCCTAACTCAGCACTTGAGAGACACTTGATTGAAACCTAAGTGCGCGTTGACAAAATGTACATGCCTAATGTATGCTTGAGAGACAATCGAGCATGTTGTGGTAGTGGGTTAATATCCGACGTGCATCTGATTTGCACTCAATTGCCACTAAATATAAATAGTAGAATCTGACTGCTTTCTGTTATTTTTTTTTTCAAAACTTTTGAGAGAAGAGAGAAAATGAGACGAGAAGAAGAGAGAGAAGATGTGAGATCTCGATCCCAAAAATAACATAATAATTAGGGAGTGATTTTGTAAAGGCCGAAGTGACCTTGAAGGCTGAAGTGGTCTTGTGATGAGGCCGGAGTGGTCTTGTGATGAGGCTTAAGTTGAGAGGTAAAGGTGATGGCTGGAGTGGAAAAGGAGCTTGGAGGCCGGAGTGGCCTTGCGAGTTGTAGGAAGCCAAACTTAAGGAGATGAGGCTGAAGTGGACGGAATTGATGGAAGGCCGAAGTTAATGGTGAGGTAATGGAGGCCGAAGTAGATGATGATATGGAAGTTGAAGTAGATGTAGATATAGAAGTCGGATTGATGATTGAAAAAAATAGAAACCAAAGTTGATGTTGATAATATAAAGGGCCGGAGTGGATGGTGAGAAGGAGGGCCGGAGTTCATGGTGACCTGCCGGGTTTGATGATTGGTGAGGCCGGAGCTAAAGTGATGGAAAATCGGAGTGCTTTGTGGATGTGTTAAGGCCGGAGTGGCCTAGTGTGTGATGGAGGCTAGTTTGATGTGGTATAGTAAGGAGGCCGGAGTGATAATCTAGTATGATGGCCGGATATGATGTAGAAAAGAAGTCAGTGTTGATGATAGGTTGATGACCGGTTGAAACACATAATAAACTAATGATGGATAGTGTTGATGATATGGATAAAGCCGGAGTGTTTGATGTTGAGAACAAGCATTGGAGTTGTCAAATGCTTTACCTACAGTTGCAAATAACTGGAGTAGATTGAAATTGGATTAAGACCGAATTTGTTAATAGCCGAAGTAGATTTACCTACCTCGTTGACAATTTTCACCTACGCAAAGTAGATTAACCATTCCTACCTATCTCGCTGACGTTCTAGGAAAAGATATACAAGTAGGTGACTTACCCCCATCAACTCCCACCTAATCCATCCTCTATAAATGTTGAGCTCTTAGTCTTAAAAATGAGTTAAAAAGCCTATGAAAGAAAGAAGAAGTAATTGGTGAAGGGGAAGAGGGAGCCTTAGGCCAGTTGGAGTGAAGAGTTTGGAAATTAGACAAAGTGTACTCTCCATTTTTAAGTCCAGGTTTTAACAATGATTTAATGCAAAAGTACTTCGCAACTTGTCTTCTATGTCATTACTTTGACAATTATATTCCATTTTCTAAGTTTCATTACGAAGCATGTATGAATCTGAATTAAGTTTCATATCTTGTGAATCTGTAATTCCTAATTCTGATTTCATGATTTAGCACATGCTTTATTGTTCAAGTTACAATCAAAATTGCTTTGCAAGAATATAACCCTCAACATTGATTTTTATATGTTGGCCCATGTTTCTATTCATTTATATGACTGGACTGCCTTGCATGGAAATCCTATATGAAAATTGAAATGTTAAAAATGTGAAGGCCTTTTTAATTTGACCGGAGCATGGAATACGTGAACTTCGAATCGGCCTTGAAATATGATGAATTTTGTTTGAACTTTGAATAAGTGCTTCGTACCTAGAGCTGTGATACAGTCAGATAAAGTTCTCCAACATGCCTTAGAACGTTACGGTGGTAATGAAGGGTATCTCCGTCTATGGAGTGATACGCAGTTCACCCCTCATCGGGACGTAAAGAGAAGATAGAAATATGAAAATTTGGACTTGGGATTCTAAATGAAAATAGAAATGGATATGATTTTGGAACTGTGGCCTTTGACTGTATGGAGTGAATATAATCTATCCTTAATTACTCTCCCTCTTAGCTGGAAGGGTCTACTAGCCTAGGTTCCTTTGGACAATGAAAATGATATGGCGTTGTGAATTTCAAACTTTTGACCTTGTATATGAACTTCGGAATTTGATATTGCATTGTAAACTTCAGATTTTGATGCTGGACTTCGTCATTTGGAAAATTAACATTAAAATAAAGAATTTTGTACTCCAAAAATTTGCATTGAACTATGAACTTCAAAAAATGGCGTCAAATAAAGAATTTCAGAATCGATATTGATTATGAAATCCGGTATTTTCTATGACTTTGTGTTATCGCATTTATGGCTTATATTGCATGTTTTTTGTACTTTATTGAGTTTTGACTCACTCTGTTATAATTTTTTTTCTTCAGATGAGACTGTAGAACTGGTACCAGACGAGCAAGAATAGATAAAGTTTAACAGTGAGGGATTTTGGAATCAAAAAACCTATTGAAGATTTTTGTGGATTTTTATGTAATTATCTCAAATTGTGAATGAATGAATGACTATACTTCCACTTGTATAGATTTTCGAATAGATCTGCTTTCGCCATGAACTGTTGGTTATAATCAAGTTTTTAGATTGGCATCTTTGTACGAATTTTGGTTTAATGAAACGAAATGTTAAAAGAGTTTGAGCCATGAATATCACATGGCGTTGGATGATCCTGTGTATATTCTGTGAATATATATATATATATATATAAGTCTATATTTTGTACGCTTGATTGTGTTGGACTAGTCTGGACCGTCTCCTTTGACTATTTTATCTTGGGACTTAGCTTCAGACAAATTCTAATGGAAAGATTTTGAAGTATTAAAAAAAAAAAATCTGCTCTGTCACAGAAGAAGAGAGATGAAGCATTAGAAGTCCAAATTAAGTAAATCCAACTTAGAATTCGGTGAGATTCAAATCAAAGTAAGTACATTCCAAATTTTTCTTTTCTTGTTATTATTTTTTGCTAAATTCTTTGAGCGCTTTTTGTTCAATGCTCATACATATCATGATTTCGGAGTCATGATATTATCGCTTAAATGTATATGTAATCCTCTTCATTTTGTTACAAAAATACATTAAATTTATGTCTAAACGTAAGTATATTGTGTAATTTAGCTATTTTCTGTAAATACTCCTTCATGTATGTCTAACAACTTGATATTATACTTCTATATATCTAAAATTCGTACTTAATATTCTTACATGATTATAAAGTATTGAAAATAAATTCCTGCATGTTGCATTATGCACTACATGTTCTAAAATTCAATTAATATTCTCCGTGTTTGCTAATTTCTATATTATACTAATTTTTTCTAAATTATCATGCTAAATTTGCATTCCATGCTTTAAAATTTATCATGGCTAAATTTTTGAAAAAGTTGAAGTATGAATAGAAAGAATTAAAAAAAAAACTCTACAATTATATAAAAAATTATGATTATTTTTTTAAAATTGAAAAAATCTTGAAAAAAAAAGAAAAAATATGTAGAGTTTTCATAAGAATATGAATTGGACCATGGTTATATTTCAGTGGATGATATATTATGATATATCTTAATATATTATAATAGTATATCCAAATTTGAACTTATTATTTGTGGGTGATAAGCGGCATTTGGTCCCGTCGATAGGGTTATATATATATGACAGTCCACTTATGGGTCTTAAATAATTTCATATGTTCTTTAATTGTATAGAAATAAACATAATCTATACTTCAATTGTTCACTCATTTAGTCAATAAGGCTTACTGGCCCTTAGTCCTTAAAAAATTAGTGTTTTACATATTTTGATGATAAGAAACAATTAAGAGTATGAAAAAAATTTTAGAAAAGTATAATCTGAATTTTTTGTATAAGTATTATAAAAAAATTTATGTCATTATATCAGATCATGATCCATTGTCCTTCCAATATATTTTAATTGCAAGTTATATATGATCCATTATTAAATTGTATGCCTTAATCAGCTTTTAACTCACTCATTACTTCTATTTTACTAATCTTTTAGATAAGAAGTTCAGATACATATAGAATGATCAGGACTGATGGATATAGTTGTTTGAAAAGCTTATAGTAGAAATTATGGAATTCTGATGTTGGTTTGTATCTTCGGATAGCTTTAATATATTGTATTGGATTTTCGAATGGCATTAGCGTATGTTTAATGATGTACTTAAGTTTGAGTTTAGATTTCAAACAGCTTTAGTGATGCTCTAAGTTTATTAGACTGTATTTATGTAAATTGTCAAGAGTCATCAGAATATATTTTTTATCTTACTAGTATTTTAATGTTTTAATATTTTAAAAAATAATTAAAAATATTTATATATTATATTATTTTAATATATTAGATATCAACCATTGGATCGTATGTAATCCAATGATTGGAGGCTATGCACTAGCCTAGTGATACAAGTTGATGAGATCATCTATAAAGCTTATTAGAATGTCACAAAATTCACATTTTCCATACTTGATAAGACAAGAAATGATTAGGACACTAATACAAAGTAAAGATGCAGCCATTCAATTTTGGGTTGAGGCCATGAGTACTGAGCATCATATTACTAATAGTATTTACTTAAGATTTGGAATGAAGAAAACTCCAGATGAGCTTTAAAAAGGAAGGATACCTAATATTAAATACTTTCACATTTTTTGGAAGTGAATATTACACAATACAATATAGGAAAAATATTAGAAAGTTTGAATCTAAAAATAATAAAAAAAATTTTCTTTGGATATTCTTACTCCAATTTAGCATATAGAGTGTACAACCTTTGTACCCTAACTATGATAGAATCTATTAATGTCGTAGTCGACAACATCCCGAATGAGTAGTTTGTAGACAGTGAACGCTAAAAAGAAGCAAGTGACAAAAATGAACCCAATCCTAAAACAATAGTTGATGAAAACCCTAATATGGCTAAAGACATCACTTTAAGTAGGAAATCATCATCTAGTGTCAAACTAAATCATCCAAAAGACTACATCATAGGTGACCTAATTTACATGAATCAACTCGATTTCACATACTATATTTACTTTATAGTGCCCCAAAAGGTCAAAGAGGTTTTAAATGACAAATGTTAGACTATTACCACACATGAAGAATTGAAACAATTTCTTAGGAATGATGTGTGGGTTTTGATCCATAGACCTAAAAATATGAGTAGCATTGGTACTAAGTGAATATTTAAAAATAAATCAGATGAATATAGTAATATAACTAGAAATTAAACTCGCCTAGTTGTCCAAGACTATACTCAAATCGAAGGAATAGGTTTTGTTGAAACTTTTACTCTTATAGCTTGTCTAGAATCCATAAGAACTTTTTATCCATTGCATGTCCAATTGGATTTAAACTCTACAAAATGGAGATTAATATTCCTTCTTCAATGATATCATACAAGAGGAAATATACGTCAAGTAACTAAAAAGATTTATTGATTGCTTGCGATCCAATGATGTATACAGGCTCAAAATGGCCCTATATAATTTTAAGTAAGCCTCTAGAGCTTGGTACAAGCACCTCACCTTATATCTTAGTGACCACAATTTTTCCAAAATAGTATTAATAAAACTTTATTTGTCAAAGTTTGCGATAAATATATGATTGTAGCTCTAAGTCTATGTGGATGATATCATCTTTGGTTCCACTATGGATTCTTATGCTCATGAAGTTGCTAAATTTATGACCTCCGAATTTGAAATGAGTATGGTAAATAAATTAATATTCTTTCTTGGCTTTCAAGTCAAACAACATTACTAAGGGATTTTTATCTCACAAACAAATTATGCAGAGGATCTAGCCAAACACTTTGAGTTACACAATAAAAAACATATTCAAAAACCTATGAGTATTTCAACCAAAATTTGATTGAGATTCCACTGGCAAAAGTATTTCTTAGACTCTCTAGAGAAGTATGATAGGTAGTCTTCTCAACCAAATATTATATATTTTTTTAAATTTTCTAGCTATTCAAAAAATTAAAATAATACAGATTGATGAAGTTTGGTGTATTCCAAGTGCTAGAAAAATAATATTGTATTGATTTGTTCATAAATTTATCAGAATATATTAAAAGCTTTTTAAAATTTATTGTATATAATTTTATTCTATTATATGAATGTCATTTGTATATTTTTTGTCAATTTAAATTTAATATTTGTGTTAAAATTTTATTCATTAAAATATATAATATAGAGGTAAAATTATATATTTGTTTGTGACAATTATTTGCCATTAAACATATTATTTAGTGAAAAACTAAAAATATATTTTAATAATAAAATTATTTTGTCATTATAAAATATTATTAGCAATAATATTTATTTTGTCACTAAAATAAATATTTTAGTGTGAAAATAAAAATTTATCGCTAAAATTTAGTGACAAACTTTTAGTAATAATTTAGTGATAAATTCATATTTCATCACTAAATCTTTTAGTGACAAATTTATAATTAATAGTGATAAATTTTTTTGTCACTAAATATCAAAATTATTGCCGTGACCCCAGCTCAAAACCAGAATATTAATAAAATCTAACTCTACTGTAATATGTCCCAAGTCCAAATCTTCTCATTAACATCAATTTGATTTTAATTTCATCCCATGATAACATTAAATCAACTAATTTAGACCTAAATTGAATGTGTCACAACCCAAGAACACATATACACAGATCAAAAATAAAATCAAGAATAATATTTTCATCAAATATAAAAATTCAACCTGAACGTGACAATCTGAACACAAACAGGATTTAACATAAGAAGACCTGCACAAGACCTCATCGGATATAAATTTGGATAAATATAATATATGATATGCTATCCACACATCACAAGAGAGGTATCCAAATATACAACTCCAATATTTTTCATTCAAAGATCAAGGCCATCATTAGGAAATAAACAATAACCATAATGCATTCTCGAGATTAGAAACATACCGAACATAACATCTCCTCTCACCGAAAGAGATATCCATGCTACATCACGTCTGAACTCTTACAAGTATATCCATAATATTATAGATTAACTTGATCTATCAAGGATCGACCAAATTGACATTGTAGATAATCCGCCCTTCATTTCCCTTTGAAAGCTCTCCTCATAATTTTCAACGAATACCAACCACTTTAGAGCCAAATGTCCCATGGAAACTACAATTCTCAAGGAATCATCAACAAATTGCTCAATAGATTCAACCAGATCCAAGAAATTACGCATCTTTATGACAAACAATGACCTTTTCCAACCGACCACCACTTCAATTTTCTACAAATTCACAAACATGCAATCAAGGAAACAATACACCCAAAATAACACAACTTTCAACCAAACTTACATCTCCTCAAATGGGTAAACACTGACTACCATTTACAACTATGACACAGTCCTCAGATAGACCTCATACCCCACATAAATCTTTCGAACAAATTGAAACATCATTAATGAAGCCACCACAAATGGACCCAAATACGGTCGAAAGATCCGATTAATAAGATTCATAAAAGATACTAACGAAATCACTAACTCAAAAATACCACTGAAACTTACAATGGCCGTACCTTTATCTTGAAGGCTATCTCAGGTATATTCTTTCGATTATTCTTAATTAACAATACTTCGAATGCGGATTAATTTTTTTGAAAATATCGAGCCGTAACCATTGATCAAACAAATCCCTATCAATTCCCCACATTCGATTATCAAATAATTCATTTTCCAAACAAATGAAAATTTTAATAATTCATAGATAACCTCATCGATTCATCTTACTCATCCCAAAGGTATTAAACACCCCACAACAAAGCACTATGCCAATGCCTCATAGGTGCTATGCAGGGTCCTCGAAATTGATGGCACTCCTGACATAACCTCAATTAGCGATTAGAAATCATTCGGGCTAATCTTTTCTTCAAGAAAATATTTTCGAATTACTATAAGATCAGAAAATCCTTAATGACCACAGAATAATTTCCAAATGTGCCCACATATGCCAACTAAACTTGGCGCACATCTTTATCAATTAACTTGCAAGCACAATAATATCTATTTCATTGCCTCTCGACTGCTCTTTCTTATATACAAAATTCACAACCCATATTACAAATCAAAATATTATTGCTGAACAATCCATACTAGCATGATGACTTGCCAACTAAAATACTCCTAATGTCACATTAGAGTCCAGCTCATCAAATAAAATCAGATCAACAAACTGTTCATATCTACACACCCAAATCGGACATTGGAGTACATGATCTTTACAGACCAAGGTTTACCCATGAGGGGTAATCATCCTCAAAATTCATTTTAGAAATTAGAAAAGTATATAATATTTTTATACAATCTCAAAGGCCATAGACTTATTTCTGTACCTTCACCAACTCAATTCACTTTCCTTGCTATTTCGAATGCCAAATGGAGAGTGACTTCTGAAATTTTCTTCCACAAAAGCATCACAAGAAGTGGAATATGGTACTGAGAAACCCACCACTAGCTTGCCTCACTCTCTAATTTATGGGTAATGGACCAAACTTCATCTGAACAATCAAAAATCTTTAACACATTCTCAACTTTCTAAAATTCAATTTAAGCCTTAATTGGATCAAACATCCCAAAAATTATCCAAACTGGCTCACTTTTAATCATTCGAAAGTCACTTCATCTTGCCCCTAATAGATCGTCCTTCACATAGCAACTAAATTCTCATCCAGCCGCTAGATCGAATCACCCATTATGTCGCTCGCACGACTTATCATAGCCAATTAATCTACTTCTTGATTCAAATTCAAACCCTTATGACCCAAAATTTTACTCTTCACCATAGGCTGCACTTATCTCGTCAAATATTTGACAATTTCTTAGCCAAGATGACCCAAAAATACCTCTCCTTATAACATTTTCTCTGATACCACCTCTACACGATCCAAGAATACAATTTACATAGGACAAAAATAAAATCAAGAATAATATTTTCATCAAGTATAAAAATTTCAAATCGGGCGTGAGAATCCGAACACATATAAGACCCAATATAATAAGACCCGGACAAGACCTCATTGGACATAAATTTGGACAAACATAATACATGACCTACTATCCACGCATCGCAAGGGAGGTATCTAAATATACAACTTTAATATTTTTCATACAAGGATCAGGGTCATCATCCACCTATAAATAATAATCATAACACATGCTCAAGATCAGAAACATACCAAACATAACATCTCCTCTCACCAAAAGAGATATCCGTGCCACATCACGTCCGAACACCTGCTAGCATATCCATACCATTAGTTGAAAGGGATAAAATATGAAAACGTAAGTTTAAAACTCAACAAGTATCATAAATAGGTACGTCCCTGTTGGAACTAAGCCTCCCCATCGGGAGTGGTACCAATATCTCATGCGTCGAATCACATAAAACAACCTCTCGGGTCTTGGACCGCCATGGTTCCCTAGTGACCGCACCCCCGGTAGCATGTGTGTAGACCGATGCACAGCCTGATTTATAGTTTCACAACATACGAATACACAAATATATAAATATATCGTTCAGGTATCCGAAAACCCTTCAAATCATAAATACCGGTGTAAAACTATCACATAACCAATAAAATATACATGCATGTACATAATTAATAAATTGAATGTATATAAAAATACATATATGTTAGTAAAATCTTCTACAACAATCAAAACACATCAAAAATTAAATTATACCAATGATAGGGTTGAGGATATTTGCTTTAACATTATATTCCGTAGATTTGAAGAAAAAATATCTCGAAGCACCCGAATCAACGATTCTCTCTCCTCTGTAGCACCCTCTCTCCTCTGCGTGCAGCCCTTTGCTGGTGAGCTCCATCACCGTGCCACCGCCTCCGGCAACTGTCGCTGCCTTGCATGGCCATCGCCAGCCTTCTCAGCATCACCCCATCGGCACTAGCATAGCTGCCATGCCGCCGCTGCTCTCCTCATGCAGCTTCACCATCGCGTGCTATGCCACCACCGCCTTAGCCTGCGCTGCGCCATTGCACACTACCGACAACCACTAACACGCTGCCATCGCCACCGGCCCCTTCTCCTCTTTCCTCCTCTCCCTTCTCCTCCTTCTTCTTCCACTGCAAACCCTAACCCCCACCCTCTCTCTTCTTCTCCCTCTCTCTCCCCGATCCCCTTCTCTTTTATTCTTCTTTTCTCTTCTTTTACTTTTATTATTATTATTTTCTTTTTTTATTCTAAAATCTAATTCTTATTCGGACAACAGTATGGGCGCACTTTAGGCGCCATTCCAAAATTTCAACCGATCCTCAAATTTTTACATTATTTTAATTTATTTCACCATATTCGAAATACCCAAAATTATAATAAATATTAAAATAATTCAAATAGGGATTCGAGATATTACAAAATGTGGAGACACGAACCTACTACAAACACTATTAAATGGTTTAAAAAATAATTGAATATCCAAACATAAGATTTAAAAGCCACATTTGAATGTGGCTTCGAAAACTTGAAACCTTCTTGATTTAAATCATAAGAAAAAGTATCTTAAACTAAAATTGGTGTAAATTTCAATAAACATTAGCATTGTACTAAAATTAAATAATATCCTCAGTTGGTGGTCATACACAAACATTTACTAAAACCCAAACAACTGTCGAATAATTAAAAATGACAATTAAAAATACAAGTAAAATATATAAAACATTCAAAAAACTATTTTCTTGGGAGCCTTCCCATGATCTAGTATTTCTTGCAAGTATATCTGACCCTACTAATTTAAATTGTTAGCAAACAAATAGTAAGAGTGAGTCTAATACTTAATAAAGTATCTATAGATTTTATATATGTGGATATATCAAACAAATCGTATAGGTGATGATAGTCATAATCAAAATCTAAAATGATCAATAATAATAAAATTTCAGTAAGACGTGCAAAAATCGTAGACAAATATCATGTGGAGACCTTGACTTGAGTCACCAAACCTAACCCGGACCACTCATATGGAAAAGCCTGAAATTATCAAAAATTATCAAAACTAGAAATGGACACAGTGATAATATCCGTAATAATAAATGACTCAAAATAAAGAGATTACATCGGTGTCGTTAACATTAGGCCCCTAAAAATACAGTCTCGATAACAATTACAAACCGATACTCAATGATATGTATATCTAGAACCTAAACCACAAGAATAACTGAACATTCATAAGGCAACAAGAATTCTACCAAATCTAATTATCAATTCAATATAAAATTACCACTGTATAAGATAATAATAATTTCTATTGTATAAGATAATAATAATCTTCAGGGATCATATTCTACAAGAGCAAAACCAAAAACTACATATTTATACCCCTAGCTACTAGATAAGTACCATAAGGTTACCCAATATCTATGGTATCTTTACAACTTATATAATCCTTTCAAAATTGTATTCGCAGCATGCTCCAACCATCTTTGATACCTCTTACCAATGATGTCATTGATATTGTCTTCTATGATGATCACTAAATTATAAGTGTTCCTCTTTCGAATTAACGACTTCAACCTTCAGAGTAGAATAAGTATTAAAAAAGTATGCACTACTCTAAAATTTTACAGACTCCCACTAGCCCAAATACCTTATAATCTTTACACACTCTCCTATACTTATCCATAGGATATCAATAAAATATACGCATGTAGTTTATATCAATATAAGGAATCAATTACTATGAAAATAGAGAAAATTTCAAAGAATGCCTGAATATTTGGCTAACTACTTTAATATTTTGTTAGACCCTACAAGCCATTCCAGTGTATACAATCTTATTTCTAGGGCCATAAGATCTCTTCAATTTTGTCTAATCCAACGAGGATCCAATTGAACTAATTAGGTGCCCTTAATTTTATCCTAAGACCAACTCATAATTTAAATATATTCATATACTCATATATACACATGCATACATACATACTATATTTATATTTACACCACCACACTTGTACACTATACACACACACACACATTTTACATCCTACACTTATATATATACATATAAGCACTTCTATATATAAATACATTTAGATGGATATATATGCTCAATTATGCAGATATATACGCTCAAAGTTGGAAGCACAGTGAGTTAATCAGCCAATGTTCTTCATATTTGACAAACAAAAACCTTTGAAAGCTAAGAGAGGCCAAAGCCTAGAACAATACAATTGAAAAATGAAGTGCGAAGCGGCCCCTTGAAGGGCTAGTTGCCACACTAAAGAAAAGTAGATTCCCCATTCTCAATAATAGATCAAATGAAAGGTCTCATAAATTGCATAAGGTTTATAATTTTCTTGAAACTCCAAAGAACAAATTCACGAGGTATTATTCTTATATATGCAGTTTTATACACTTATTTTTGGATACTTTGTTGTTAGGATTTTAGATACTGGTAACTCTTACTTCTTTAGTGATAGATAGGATTTGCTGTTATAGAGAATTAGTGATTATTTTCAGGGCTACCTTCCTTGGTGCTTCATATTTCCAATACTAGCTATTTTTATGATATTTTAATGTGAAGTTAGAAAAAAAATTAGAGGTCCCTAATCTTAAAACATTTAAATACTTTTTTAAAATTGTGGAAGTAAATATATTAGAAAATTCGATATACATAAAGAATATATAATTTTAGATAAAAATTAAAAGAATATGCACAACAATTTGTAGCACTAAAATAGATATACATAATAGAAAATCGACATGTAAATTTTAGCGATGAAGGTAAACCTTGATAACCAATAATTATCAAATAAAACCTTCTAGGTTTCTACAATCAGTATATTAAGAAAGTCAATCCACAGTTCGGATGGTAATAATACATTAAATCTTAGCTAATTTACTCCTGAGTTGGGACCCATATCAAGAAACTACTTAGATTTACTTTTAGCAGTGAAATTGAATATCTTTTGATCCTCTTGTTGATCTTATTTCACGTGCTATAGAGTCTCCACATACCATTAGATTTCAATATTCATGTCACCAATGTCTTGATGAAGATTACAAGCTGAAACAGGCATGTAAAACAATGGAGATAAATAAAGAAATGTGGGTTGAAAAAATCTTAACAATAAATCTAAAGAATAAAGGAATAACTTTCTCAAAAAGTGGCTATTCACAAGTATTAAAGATGGCTTTTAGAGACACAGCCATTTTGCCTAATATTTCCTTGTAGTTTTTAGTTTCTATAAGTGTCTGGAAAGGAGGTATTTATAGAGGAAGTTCAAAATTAGATAAAAAAAATATGCAACTATTTAGAAGCAACACCCCAGCACACATGCACCGTATAGGTGTGCTTCAGTTGCAAAAGTCTTAACAAGATGTCTACACCTCAATACACATGCATCTCTCAGGCACAAGAAGTTTGTGTAAATGGTGCTTATGCACACTTCAAGTACCCATATGGTATAAGCATTTTGGACAAATATGCATGGCTCAAGCATACATCGAGTATGTGTATTTTGGATAGAATGTGTACATGCATTGTTTGGGTGCACATCAATTGTGAGCTTTCTTGACAAAATACATACAAATGTCTATCAAGTACAGGTTAGATATGGATATTAAGAGTTGGCATATATGCGGGCATCGAGCGTTAATCAGGTGATAATCTTCATAATACTTAAGAATGCCTTAAAATATATGTTCTACCTAGCTACGGATATATTCACACAACATATTTCTAATAAGTCATTTGACAATTCTATGATAAAACTTCTTAAATATAAAAAAAGAAACTAAAAATACAAGAATCATATATTCAAACACCACTAAAATAAAACCCTTGTAAGTATTATATAAAAGATACAAAACACGTGAATATCAAACTATAGAGAACAAGAGCTCCTACTATTCTTGTTCAAGTATGAATAGTATATTTATAAAACATTTGCAGAAATAGATGATAGTATTTTTTATAGAGTATATATGGAACACATAAAATCACAGCAATAGAAATATATGTTCAAATAAGAAATACATGTTTATACAACAAGCGACACATCTTCATAACAAAAGAAAATCAAACTTTACCTCCCCTTTCTCTTTGCTCCCTCTTTAATTGTACTCCCCCTTGATTTTTGTAGTCCTTCCCTATGTGTTAATACCCCTATGCGCTAATATATAATCTCCTTCTTTTTATCATGAATGATCAAAGGAAGGGTATTAATTAGAATCAAAGTAGTGGCTCAACTACCAAGGATGCTGATTATCAGCAAGTTGGTCAGAGTGCACCCACATGTAGGCCTCCTGGGCATCCAACCATGTGTTAAGTTGCTAAAAATCCTAGAGGACATTGGGCTCTAATAGATCTTTATTTGTAGAAATTTGAGATTGTTGGTTGAACATTCAAAAAAGTTGACCCATGATAACTTTAGAGGAAGAGGAGGACAACGATGGCTCAAAATGTCTAGGAGTGGATGGATAAGGGCTGGCATTTTAATTGGAAGCATCCATTGGGTCGGGATTCTTAGGATAGTGACAACATGTGTGTGTGTGCTTAGCTCTATTTATAGATAGTTCAATCAATAGGCTTGCTTGAGGTGCACAAGGGAGATCAGAAAAGGTCACTCTAACAACCATTGTTAGTCTTTAAATGAGACAACCATGATAAAGGTTATCACCCTTCTTGCTCACAAAAACTGAAATATATGGGAGCATTAAAAAAATGAAAAATCAATTGACCTCCTGCAAAGAAGAATACACAAAAAAGAGAGTCATGTCATGTGGGAGGAAGGCGTAGTGTGTCACGGGAAATATGTTCACGAGTACAGTCCAACACACTACAAGCCTCGAGGGAATGAGATATTGGGTTTTAAATGATTTACTATGCCACATCACAAGAGTGTCATGCATAAAAGAGGTGATCTCATCATTCAGTATCATGCTACAAAAGGGGTAGGGTAGTTAGGACAGGGAACTTGTGAAAGATTAATTGTGCTCGCTATCACCTCAAGAGTATTTGAAGGGTTTGCACCCTTAAGAACATAGAAAAAGAGTTAGACAACTTATCAGTTATCATGAATAGTAGAGTAAAACTCTTGGACAAGAAAAGTAAAGGGAGAAATTAGGTTAGCAAGGATTGGGTCCCAGTGCCAAGTCAGCCAAAAATAGACCAAATAGAGAGATTAAGGGAAACAAGGTCCACTTCTCTTTCTAGGGTAGGCTAACAGTGTATCAACCATTTGTGAAAGAGATATTTCATACTGGCATTAACGAATAGGTCTGATACTGAGGGGCTATCACTCTAGGGACATTTGCCGATAAACTTTCTTAGAGGTAGCCATCTATAAACAATACGGGTTGAGTGCTCATAAGATACATAGATTGAACACAATCATGAAGGAAGATGAAGACCCACTCAAGACCCACCATATGAAAAGGGTAAGGAAGAAACTCTTATAAACCTAAGTAAGAGAGGTATAGATCTGAAAGTGAAAAGGCTAAAATATGGGTGAGTTTTAAACTACTCCACCGAGATAAAACTCCTCAAAAAAGTCCAGATTTATACACAAATATTACAAATAGCAATAAAACGCAACAAGATTCGGACTCAACTAAGATAAATCTTACAAAATGAGAGAACAAATCTTTGATCATGGTGGAGCTTAATCATCACCATGAATGAAGACCCAATGCTTGAATGGGAAGAGAAGATGGGAAAACATACCAAAGATTTGAAAAACAAATGAGTAGATATAGAAGAATTGAGCTAGGGAAAGAAAGTATGAAGAGAGAGGCGAGAGAAAATGTGAGAGAAGTGAAGAACTAGGGTACTATGCATGAGCAGCGCAAAAGGATAAAAGGGTACAGATCAGGACATGGGTGCGCTTCAGTGTGCACCCTGTAAGTGAAGTTGCATACGAGCGTGAGAGAGGTGCACTTCAAGTCCCCACAATCTAGACAAAGTTTGCATGAGTGTGCATCAAGCGCACACAATCTAGATAAAGTGCACACGAACATCAGAGAGGCACACATCAAGCACAAATACACTGTGTAATAGACATACCAAGGGTGCTGGAGCATGAGAAGAGGGCACATAAGCAATAGGCTAGTATGAGTCAAGCACAATTTTTTTTACTTTTTTTATTTATTATTTTTTCTTATTATAAAGAAAAAATTCCGCCGGTAATCAGAAGTGATCAGAGCTGTAATTATACGTACCCGTAAAGAACTGCCCGTTTCAGTCCCAATGAAAGTGTCAGTAGAATGGAATACTTGAATGTTTCAATTCATTTGGCTCTCACGCTCAAGTTCTGGTGGAGAACATACACCAATAGCCTTCCCAAGGCATTCGAATTGAAGACTAGTTAAGAGTTTAATGAGAATGAGAATATCAACCAACTGATGTTTTGTTGGAATAAGTTTTAAAGTAATGACATGAGTTTCAACAATTTCATGAATGAAATAATGTCTAATGTTAATGCATTTGGTTCATAAGTGTTCAATATTATTCATAGATATTGGTAACATTAATGTTGTCATAGTAGGTGGTCATAGTATCCTGGGTGATACCATGATCATGCAATATTTATTTCATCCATAAGAGTTGAAAGTAACTACTACAAGTAGCAATGTACTCTACTTTGATAATAGACAAGGAGATTGAATTTTATTTCTTAATCATCTAGGTTCTTAGATTGTATTCAATATGGAAATATCTTCCAGATGTACTTTTTTGATTGTTAGCATTTCCAACCCAGTTGGCATCTAAATATCTAGCCAAGTCAAGATTGAAGTCACTAGAGTAGAGAATTCTATAGTAAGAATTGTCATTTATGTAGCATATGATCTATTTGACAAAACTTTAGTGGGACTTCGTAGGATTCTACAGATATTAGGCACACACGCCCACACTGAATGCTAGTCAAGTCTACTAGGAGCTAAGTACTGAGGACTACCTATCATACTTCTCTAGAGAGTCTAAGAAATACTTTTGCCAGTGGAATCTCAATCAAATTTGGTTGAAATACTCATAGGTATTTGAATATGTTTTTTATTGTGTAACTCAAAGTGTTTGGCTAGATCCTTTGCATAATTTGTTTGTGAGATAAAAATCCCTTAGTAATGTTGTTTGACTTGAAAGCCAAGAAAGAATATTAATTTATTTACCATACTCATTTCAAATTCGGAGGTTATGAATTTAGCAACTTTATGAGCGTAAGAATCCATAGTGGAACCAAAGATGATATCATCCACATAGACTTAGAGCTACAATCATATATTTATTGGAAACTTTGACAAATAAAGTTTTATTAATACTATTTTGGAAAAATTGTGGTCACTAAGATAAAAGGTGAGGAGCTCGTATCAAGCTCCAGAGGCATACTTAAAATTATATAGGGCCATTTTGAACTTATATACATGATTGGATAGCAAGCAATCAATAGATCTTTTTAGTTGCTCAACGTATATTTCCTCTTGTATGATGTTATTGAAGAAGGAATATTAATCTCCATTTCGTAGATTTTAAATCCAATCGTACATGCAATGGATAAAAAAATTCTTATGGATTCTAGACAAGCTATAAGAGTAAAGGTTTTATCAAAATCTATTCCTTCGATTTGAGTATAGTCTTGGACAACTAGACGAGTTTCACTTCTCGTTATATTACTATATTCATCTGATTTATTTTTAAATATTCACTTAGTACCAATGCCACTCATATTTTTAGGTCTATGGATCAAAACCCACACATCATTCCTAAGAAATTGTTTCCATTATTCATGTGTGGCAATAGTCTAACATTTGTCATTTAAAACCTTTTCGAACTTTTGGGGCAGCAAAAAGTAAATGTAGTACATGAAATCGAGTTGATTCAGGTAAATTAGGTCACCTATGATGTAGTCTTTTGGATTATTTAGTTTGACACTAGATGATGATTTCCTACTTAGAGTGATGTCTTTAGCCTTATAAGGGTTTTCTTCAACTAATATTTTAGGATTGAGTTCATTTTTGTCACTTGCTTCTTTTGAGCATTCACTGTCTACAAACTACTCATTTGGGATGTTGTCGACTACGACATTAATAGATTCTATCATAGTTAGGGTACAAAGGTTGTACACTCTATATGCTAAATTGGAGTAAGAGTATCCAAAAAAAATTTCTTTATCATTTTTAGATTCAAACTTTCTAATATTTTTCCTACATTGTATTGTGTAATATTCACTTCCAAAAAATGTGAAAGTATTTAAGATTATGTATCTTTTCTTTTTAAAGTTCATCTTGAGTTTTATTCATTCCAAATCTTAAGTAAATACTATTAGTAATATGGTGCTAAGTACTCATGGCCTCAACCCAAAATTGAATAGCTACATCTTTACTTTGTATTAGTGTCCTAGTCATTTCTTGTCTTATCAAGTATGGAAAACGTGAATTTTGTGACATTCTAATAAGTTTTATAGATGATCTCATCAACTTGTATCACCAGGCTAGCGCATAGCCTCCAATCATTGGATTACATACGATCCAATGGTTGATATCAATATATTAAAATAATATAATATATAATTATTTTTAATTATTTTTAAAATATTAAAATACTGAAATGCTAGTAAGATAAAAAATATAATCTAATGACTCTTGACAACTTACATAGATACAGTCTAATAAACTTAGAGCATCACTAAAGCTGTTTGAAATCTAAACTCAAACTTAAGTACATCATTAAACATACGCTAAAGCCATTCGAAAATCTAATACAATATATTAAAGCTATTTGAAGTTATAAAACAACATCAGAATTCCATAATTTCTAATCTAAGCTTTTCAAACAACTACATCCATCAGTCCTGATCATTCTATATGTATCCGAACCTCTTATCTAAAAGATTAGTAAAATAGAAGTAAGGAGTGAATTAAAGACTCATTAAGACATACAATTTAATAAAGGATCATATATAACTTGCAATTAAAATATATTGGAAAGACAATGAATCATGATCTGATACAATGACATAATTTTTTTATAATACTTATACAAAAAATTCAGATTATACTTTTTCAAAATTATTTTCATACTCTTAATTGTTTCTTTTCATCAAAATATGTAAAACACTAATTTTTTAAGGACTAAGGGCCAGTAAGTCTTATTGACTAAATGAGTGAACAATTGAAGTACGGATTATATTTATTTCTATAAATTAAAGGACATATAAAATTATTTAAGACCCATAGGTGGACTGTCATATATATAACCTTATCGACAGGACCAAATGCCGCTTATCACCCATAGATAATAAGTTTAAACTTGGATATGCCATTATAATATATTAAGATATGTCATAATATATCATCCGCTGAAAGATAACCATGGTCCAATTCATATTCTTATGAAAATTCTACACATTTTTTTTTTATAATTTTCTCAATTTTAAAAAAAATAATCATAACTTTTTATATAATTGTAGAGTTTTTTTTTTCATTCTTTCTATTCATACTTCAACTTTTTTAGAAATTTAGCCATGAAAAATTTTAAAGCATGAAATGTAAATTTAGCATGATAATTCAGAAAAATTTAATATAATGTAGAAATAAGCAAACATGGAGAATATTAACTGAATTTTCGAACATGTAGTGCATAATGTAACATGCATGAACTTATTTTCAATACTTTATAATCATGTAAGAATATTAAGTACGAATATATAGAAGTACAATATCAAGTTTTTAGACATACATGAAGGAGCATTTACAAAAAAATAGCTAAATTACACAATATACTTGCGTTTAGATATAAATTTAATATATTTTTGTAACAAAATGAAGAGGATTACATATACATTTAAGCGATAGTATCATGACTCCGAAATCATGATATGTATGAGCATTGAACAAAAAGCGCTCAAAGAATTTGGCAAAAAATAATAATAAGAAAAGAAAAGTTTGGAATGTACTTACTTTGACTTAAATCTCACCAAATTCTAAGTTGGATTTACCTAATTTGGACTTCTAATGCTTCATCTCTCTTCTTCTATGACGGAGAAGATTTTTTTTTTAGTACATCAAAATCCTCCAGTTAGAATTCGTCTAAAGCTAAGTCCTAAGATAAAATAGTCAAAGGAGATGGTCCAAACTGGTCCAACATAATCAAGCATACAAAATATAGACATATATATATATATATATATATATATATATATATATTCACAGAACATACATAGGATCATCCAACACCATGTGATATTCATAACTCAAACTCTTTTAACATTTCATTTCATTAAATCAAAATTCGTACAGAGATGCCATTCTAAAAACATGATTATAACCAACAGTTCATGGCGGAAGCAGATCTATTTCAAAATGTATACAAGTGGAAGCATAGTCATTCATTCATTCACAATTTGAGATAATTACATAAAAATCCTCAAAAATCTTTAACAGGTTTTTCGATTCCAAAATCCCTCATTGCTAAACTTTATCTATTCTTGCTCATCCGATACTAGTTCTACAGTCTTATTTGGAGAAAACAAATTATAACAAAGTGAGTCAAAACTCAGTAGAGTACCAAAAACATGCAATATAAGTCATAAATGCGATAACACAAAGTCATAGAAAATACCATCTTTATTCGACATCATTTTTCAAAGTTCATAGTTCAATGCAAATTTTTGGAGTACAAAATTCTATATTTTAATGTTAATTTTTCAAAGTATGAAGTCCAGTGTCAAAATTTGAAGTTCACAATGCAATATCAAATTCTGAAGTTCATGTACAGGGTCAAATTTTTGAAGTTCACAATGCTATATTATTTTCATTGTCCAAAGGGACCAAGGCTAGTAGACCCTTCCAGCCAATGGGGAAAGTAATTAAGAGTAGATTATGTTCATTCCATACAATCAAAGGCCATAGTTCTAAAATCACATCCATTTCTATTTCAATTTAGAATCCCTAGTCCAAAGTACCATAATTCTGTCTTCTCTTTACATCCCGAGGAGGGACGGACCACGTATCACTCTATGGATGAAATTACCATTGATTATCACCGTAACGTTCTAAGGCATACCGAAAAACTTTATTTAACTATATCACAGTTCTAGGTCCGAAGCACTTATTCAAAGTTCAAACAAAATTCATCATATTTCAAGGTCGATTCAAAGTTTATGTATTCCATGCTCCGGTCAAATTAAAAAGGCCTTCACATTTTTAACATTTTAATTTTTATATAGGATTTCCATGCAAGGCAGTCCAGTCATAAAATGAATAGAAACATGGGCCAACGTATAAAAATCAATGTTGAGGGTTATATTCATGCAAAGCAATTTTGATTATAACTTGAACAATAAAGCATGTGCTAAATCATGAAATCAGAGTTAGGAATTATAGATTCACAAGATATGAAACTCGGTTTAGATTCATGCATGCTTCGTAGTGAAACTCAGAAAATGGGATATAATTGTCAAAGCAATAACATAGAAGACAAGTTGCGAAGTACTTTTGTAATAAAACATTCTTAAAATCTGAACTTAAAAATGGAGAATACACTTGCCTAATTTCCAAACTCTCACTCTAACTGGCCTAAGGCTCCTTCTTCCCCTTCGCCTCTTACTTTTTCTTTCTTTCACAGACTTTTTAACTCCTTTTTCAAAATAGGAGCTCGGTATTTATAGAGGATAGGTTAGGTAGGAGTTGATGGGATAAGTCACCTACTTGTACTTCTTTTCCCAGAACGTCAGCGAGGCAGGTAGGAGTGGTTTACCAACTTTGGGTAGATGGAAATCGTCAACGAGGTAGGTAAATCTACTTCGGCTATTAACAAATTTGGTCTTAATCCAATTTCAATCTACTCCGGTTGTTTGCAATTGTAGGTAAAGCATTTGACAACTTCACCCCTTGTTCTCAACATCATACACTCCGGCTTTATCCATATCATCAGCGCTATCCATCTTTAGTTTATTATATGTTTCAACTGGTCATCAACCTATCATCAACGCCGGCTTCTTTTCTACAACATTTTCAGCCATCATACTTGACTATCACTCTGGCCTCCTTACTATACCACATCAAACTAGCCTCCATCACACACTAGGCCACTTCGGCCTTGACACAACCACAAAGCACTCCGGTTTTCCATCACTTTAGCTCCGGCCACACCAATCATCAAATTCTGCCGGTCATCATGAACTCCGGCCCTCCTCACCATCCACACCGGCCCTTTTTATTATCAACATCAACTTTGGTTTCTATTTTCTTCAATCATTAATCCGGCTTCTATATCTACGTCTACTTCAGCTTCCATGTCATCTACTTCAACCTCCATTACCTCACCATTAACTTCAGTCTTCCATCAATTCCATCCACTTCAGCTTCATTTCCTTAAGTTTGGCCTCCTACAACTCGTAAGGCCACTCCGACCTCCAAGCTCCTTTTCCACTCCAGCCATCACCTTTACCTCTCAACTTCGGCCTCATCACAAGACCACTCCATCCTTCAAGGTCAATACGACCTTTACAAAATCACTCCCTAATTATTATGTTATTTTTGGTATCGGGATCTCACATTTTCTCTCCTCTCTCAAAAGTTTTGAAAAAAAAAAATAATAGAAATCAGCCAGATTCTGCTATTTATGTTTAGTGGCAATTGAGTGCAAATCAGACACGCGTCGGATGTTGACCCACTACCACAACATGCTCGATTGTTTCTCAAGCGTACATTAGACATATACATTTTGTCAACACGCGTTTAGGTTTCGATCAGGTGTCCCTCAAGTGCTGAGTTAGGCACTTCGTGAGCATAGATATCGATTACGCTGTACATATCATGCATAGGCATATGTCGTTGCCAAGTACGCATCCTTCAATTCAATATAGAACGGTCTAAATTTGACTTTTAATCAAATTTTTTTTTATCATTTGATCCTAATTTTTAATTGTATTAACTTAATTAATCAAATTATAATAATATTTGGATGCGAGTCTTACAACCAATACTTGGTTCTTACATGTTTAAAAGATTTTTGTGTATTTTATAATTTGTTCTTATATCCCAAATATTTTTTTAATTTTATTATATTATGAGAATAAATTACCCAATTAGTTTGATAATTACTTAACTATTTTTACTAGCAATTAAATAATAAAAAATATATTATTGTATAGTAGTAATTATTTTGGAATTAAAATTTCTTAATTTGACTTAAAATTTGAGTTTGAATTACTTGGTAGGCCATGTACAAGCAAATTTTAGTATTGGGACTTATTTTTTGGATAAAATTGTGAGACCCATTTGGTGACATATTTTCAATAATTTGTGAGACTAATTATAGAATAATAAATTGATAAATTTAAATAACATATTAATTGGTTTAAAAAGATGTATATATTTAGTATTTATACCGATAAATTAGGTTTAGATATTTAAACCATTGATTTGAGTTTATATTAATTAGTGAATCTAATTGAGTTAATTTAATCATTAACCCAAGTAATTAAGTGAACTTTAAATTAGATAGGCCTTTATATATTAAAATTTATTGATTATATATAGTAATAATAATAATAACAATAATCATAAAGCAGAAAGAAAAGAGAAAATGGGGGAGGAGCATAGGTGTCGGTCGACCCACTCTCCGTTCCCCACTTTCCCTCCAGATTTTTCTTCTTCTCACCCTGTCACCACTCTCCCCATTTTTCTTTTCTCTCTCTCCACTGGCAGTTTATTCTTCCTCGCTAACCGCTCGCACACGTCTTCCTCCACAACAATTAATCGCATGTTCTTCTTCCCATGATTTTCTATTTAGGGACTCTAAGAACTTGGAATTGAGAGGGCTTTGGTAGAAAAAAAAAAAGAAAGAAAGAAAGAAAGAAAGAAGGAGAACAGTAAGAAAGGAGGAGAAATCGTAGAAGAGGTGGGTCGACGAAGCTTTCTTTTACCAACAAGAAAATCGAAGCAAGTAAAATCGTTCCTCCTCTTGCAAATAAATACTTTCTCTCTCATTATTGATGTTGATTTTCTAGTTGCATGCTGTGATGGGTGGGAATCGGGCATATTGTGGTATTAAATTGAAATTTGGGGAAAAAAGAGTGTGATGCTCTATTTAAGACTACGGTAAATGATACACTCCGAGAGTTGTGGTAAAGTCCGAGGAGTGCGGCTACGCTGAGTCCCAGAGGTAAAGGCCTAGGACTCTGATACAGAGTGAGATGGGAGGGGAGGTCAAGTAGTTACTGATGACGAAAATCTACAGATTGAGAAAAAAGAGGAGAATAGAAGGGAAAAGAGGATCGATAGGGAGAGGGAGAAAGAGAGAAAGTGAGAGAGAGAGACGAGAGGAGAAGAAATTCAACTGAAGTATTATCTGTCTTTTCATTTACTACCAACCGGCTTAAGTAACACAAAACCAAGAAAGAGGGTTACAGCTCACGTGAGCAACTAAGATAACAGAATGCAGTTAACATATTAAAAAAAAACAAAACAAAAACAATTAAAAAGGAATCAACAGAATGCATTAACAGCCCACGTGCTCTGTTTCAGATCCGAGTTTTAGACCCAGATATAATCTCGTGGTTTTCGGGGCACTTGCATGATCCTAGTGCTCTTCCGTGTGATTGGTGGCTCCACAGGTGGACTAACATCCCGATTTATTAAGCCGGTAACATTACCGTCACCATCGAAAATAACCTTATCCTCAAGGTTAAATGTGGGAAAGTCTTGCATAAATTCCATATCGGATTCCCAAGTGGATTCAGTGGTCGACTGAGATTGCCAGCGAACCAAGAACTAAGGAATGAACTTGCCCTGCAGAAGGAGTTTCCTGAAGCCTAGTAATTCTGCAGGATAGAGCATGGGTTGGGTACCGTATGCCTTAGTAGGAAAATCCACCGGCGGATTGGTTGCGCCTCCTCTGAATTGTTTCAATAATGAAACATGAAATACATTGTGTATTTTGGAGCCTTCTGGTAAGTCAACCTGATAAGCCACTGGGCCGATGCGTTCCAAAATGTGGAAAGGTCCATAATACCTTTTTGCTAGTTTGTTTGATTGTCGATGTACAACTGTGGTTTGGCGGTATGGTTGTAATTTAACAAGAACCCAATCACCAACGAGAAACTCTTTAGCAGTGCGATGCCTATCAATATTTTGCTTCATGCACAGCTGGGCTCACCTGAGATTTTCTTTAAGGGCAATGAGGATGTGAGTCCGATCGGTTAGCAATTCATCTACAGCAGCCACAGCAGATGAGCCCTGCATGTAATCCAACATAGAAGGAAGTGTTCGGCCATACACTGCCTCGAATGGGCTCATACGAATCGAAGAGTTCCACGCGGTGTTATAATTCCATTCAGCCCAGGGGAGATACTAAACCCAAGTGGTGGGGTTGTTAGCAACAAAACAACACAAGTAGTCTTCTAGGCACCTGTTAACAACCTCCGTTTGCCCATCGGTTTGTGGATGGTAGGAACTGCTCGTGGCAAATTTGGTTCCCTGGAGTTTAAAAAGTTCCCACCAGAAATGACTCATAAAGAGTGGGTCACGATCTTTCACTAGCTCCCCTGGGACCCCATGCAACCTACATATTTCTTTAACAAAAACTTCGGCAAGATCCGGGGCTGTAAACTGAGTTTGCAGTGGTACAAAATGGGAATACTTGGACATGCGATCCACAATCACCAAGACTACCATTTTCCCTTTTCAAGGCGGCAAATGGGTAATGAAATTCATTGAAACTGATTCCCAAATTTTTCTTGGGATGGGGAGAGGCTGCAGCAGACCTTGAGGAGCAGTTGTAAGGGGTTTAACCTGCTGGCATACGGAGCATTGCTGGATAAATTCATGGATGTCGCAGCGCATTTGAGGCCAATAGAAAATGTTGGCAATTCGGGTGAAAGTACGTTGGAATCCCCCATGACCCCCAAGGGGTGAGCTATGATATTCTTGCAGGATGAGGTCCTATAAAGCAGACTCAGTGGGCACCAGAATTTTGGTGTGGTAAAAGATGAGGCCATCTTTAATAGAATAGCCAGCATGGTCACCATGTTTGTTTTGAATGGAGAAGATTAATGAGGAAGAAGTAAGATTTCGTTTGTGGAAGTTTTGGAGGGTATCCAGTTTGGCCAGAACAGGATGGGTTGCAGCTTTCATAACAAGGCAGGAGCCCTCTTGCCGCCTAGACAAGGCATCAGCATGTCCATTGTCTTTCTTGGGACGATAAACGATGTCAAAATTGAATCCCAAAAGCTTGGTGATCCAACACTGTTGCTCGGGGGTGTGTATTGTCTGCGCCAGTAGGGGCTTAAGTGGTTGGTGATCTGTATGGATAATAAATTTGGACCCCAAGAGGTAGGGCCACCACTTCCGGACAGCCTCAACCACCGCGAGAGCTCCTGAACATAGGTAGATAAATTCTGCAGTCTTGGAGAAAGCTGCTTGCTGTAGAAGGCGATTGGATGACCCGCTTGCATCAAAACTGTGCCTACACCTGTTCCTGATGCATCGGTGTGTATGGAAAAGGGCTTAGTGAAATTGGGTAAATCCAAGACAAGCGTGGAGGTGAGAGTAGTTTTAAGAGTCTGAAAGGCTATCTCTGCTTCAGAATTCCTGATGAAAGTGCCCTTCCTTAACAGATGGGTGAGAGGAGTGGAAATCTAGCGTATCGGGCCACAAAACAATGATAATATCTGAGTAGTCCCAAGAATCCTCACAGCTGCTGGACATTCGCAGGTATTGGCCAATGTTGTACTGCTTCTATCTTCGAGGGATCCACAGCTACTCCGCAATCAGTAACTATATGTCCCAAGAATGCTATGGATGGACACCCACATTCTTATTTGGAAGATTTGGCATAAAAGAAGTGATTCCTTAAAATCTGGAGAGTCAACCGAAGATGTTGTACGTGCTGCTCCCAAAAGGGGCTATAAACCAATATGTCATCAAAAAATACAAGGACGAACTTCCGAAGAACAAGACAAAATATTTCATTTATCTCTACTTGAAATGTTGAAGGGGCATTGGAGAGCCCAAAGGGCATTACCAAGAATTCATAATGGCCCTCATGAGTATAGAATGCAGTCTTGTGTATATCCTCCTCGCTAACTTGCATCTAATGATAGCCTGCCTGCAGATCTAGCTTTGAAAATACCTTAGCGCCATGGAGTTCGTCTAATAGCTCATACACAGTTGGCAGAGGAAATCTATCCTTCACTGTAATTGCATTCAAGGCTCGGTAATCAACACAAAATTGCCACCTACCATCCTTTTTCTTTACTAGTAGTACCCGTGATGAGAAAGGGCTGGTACTCGGTTGGATGATCCCTTCATCGAGCATATCTCGAATCATTTTCTCCATTTTTGCCTTCTGGAAAAGAGGGTATCGATATGGCTTCACATTTACAGGAGAGGCGTTTGGTTGGAGGGGAATTCGGTGATCAATGTTACGATGGGGGGGTAAACCATGTGGCATAGAGAAAACATCAACAAAGGAAGAGAGAAGGGGCTGAAGGGAGTTGACCATCTCAAGGGAAAGATCTGTAGGGAGATTGAATTTGGGAGAGGCCTTAGGTAAAGCCTCTGCCGGACATTACTCATGCGCCTTCAACACAGTTAGCTGGAAATATGTGGCAACTGACTTGGTGACTTCACCTCTTCGCAGTTGGCTTAATATCATGGTGGACATGGTGGCCTTAGGTAATCCGTGTGAGGTAATCGTGTGGCCCTCATGATAAAAACTCATCCAGAGAGCCTTGTAATCGAAGAGCACGGGTCCAATTGAAGCCAACCATTAGACTCGAAAAAATTATATCAGCGCCATAGACGGGTAACAAATGTAGTCCACTGTAAATTTGGATTTACCCAGAGTGGCCACAACGCCATTACACAATCCTTCACAGTGCAGAGAATCTCCATTTCCAACCGTAACATTAAGATGATGTGATAGTTCAATTGGCAGCCCTAAGTGTTTGGCCATTCTGGTTTGTAAGAAATTGTGGGTGGAACGACTATCCACCAAAATAATCATTGGCTAGCCAATGATATAGCCTTGTAATCTCAAGGTGGAGGGGACAAAGTGTCCTTCCAGTGCGTGTAAAGAAATAGTCGGAGCATGATCCGAAGTTAGGGGAGGAGATTCTACCCCCAAAGTATGCTCTATGGCCAAATCTCCTTCTACTGTTTCAGCCTCGGAATGTGAAGACGTTAGGGTATCAGAGTGATCCTCCTCTATTAGCATACACAAAAATTGGGGCGGTTTACACCTGTGGCTAGGTGTCAATCGTTCATTACAATTGAAACAAAGCCCCTTCTCACGCCTAGCGGCCATCTTTGATGCGGTGAGGCACTTGATGGGCAACCTGGGTGGTAGATTTGGGGAAGGCAACTGTTTGGCATGAGAGTTAGGAAATGTTACAGATGGCTTGGGCACTGGAGTACGGTGAGCTAGTGAGCGGCTAGCATCTATTTTCTCCTCCACCAGCTTAGCCATGCCAATGGCTTCTGGAAGCGTTTGAGTCTTAAGCAGAAGCAGTTCTCGTCGTATGTCATCCTGTAACCCGAATAAGAAGCAATTCAATAAATTTGTCACAGAGAGTCCCGTAGTGTGAGTGGAAATGGTTTCGAACTCCGTCATATACGCTATAGTTGATGTAGTTTGCCGGAGTTTGTACAAGAGAGCTTCATGGTTTAAATAAGAAGAGGTACCAAACCGTAGTTCTAGGTCTCGGGTGAATAGGTCCCATGTCGATAATTGGCGGGTAGCATGCATCCATTGATACCACTGGAGTGCTGGACCCGACATAGAGAAGGTGGCTATGGTGAGTTTCTGATTGAATGGGGTAAGATGGTAGTAGAAGAATCGTTCAATTTGAAATAGCCATTCGAGAACGTTGTCACTGGAGAAAAAGGGAATTTCAAGCTTTGGTAAGTGTACGGGAAGAGGGGACTGGAAATCCGTCTGGTTGTGAGGGGGTAGAGATTGGGTTGTTGAGTGAGGAGAGGCGGATAGTGTGGTTGATGACGCCAGGAACGATGGTGGTGTTGGAGGCAAAGGAGGGTTTACTGTGGATCGATTGTGAGCTTCGATTCGAGCAAGGGAATGAAGGACTTCTGCCATAGACTTATGTGACTGTTCACCGAGAGTGGTGTTAGAAACAATACCTTCGGAAGGTGCTGGAGGGTGGTGACTATGCTCTCGGACTGGTGTTGAAGGGCGACGGTCGTCTCCTTCAACCCGACAATGGATTCCTCCATTGATTTAGACCGCGTCGTCATGCCCTCTGCCATTGGTCTCAATAAGAGCACCAATTAATACACTCCGAGAGCTGTGGTGAAGTCCGAGGAGTGTGGCTACGCTGAGTTCGAGAGGTAAAGGCCGAGGACTCTGGTGCAGAGTGAGATGGGAGGGGAGGTCAAGCAGTGACTGACGACAAAAATCTGCAGATTGAGAAAATAGAGGAGAAGAGAAGGGAAAAGAGAATCGAGAGGGAGAGGGAGAGGGAGAAAGAGAGAAAGTGAGAGAGAGAGACGAGAGGAGAAGGAATTCAACTGAAGTATTATCTGCCTTTCCATTTACTACCAACCGGCTTAAATAATAGCAAAAAGAGCTACAGCTCACGTGGGCAACCAAGATAACAGAATGCAGTTAACATATTCAAAAACAAAACAAAAACAATTAAAAAGGAATCAACAAAATGCAGTTAACAGCCCACGTGCTCTGTTTCAGATCTAAGTTTTAAACCCGGATATAATCTCGCAGTTTTCAGGGCACTTGCGTGATCCTAGTGCTCTTCCGTGTGATTGGTGGCTCCGCAGGTGGACTAACATCCCGATTGATTAAGCCGGTAACAGTAAATGAAATAGTTAACTTGATCTACCTCTTCACTCAATTAACTCCTAGTCACTTGGGTCTTTTGGACTTCTGTTAATTTATATTTCCTATCTGAAATTTTTAGTAATTTTTCTTGGAATATGTAAAGTTTAGATGATGGGTATTAGGTTTGTTTGGGTATCAGCTGATTTCCTTCGTGATGAGCACCTTGAGGAGGATCCCTGTATGACACGTGTAGCTATTAAATTCCTAATTCGTAGATGACCCAATTATCTATTTAATTAAGATCATATTTACCCTTTGATGTGGAATTTGGAACCTCATGGAGCCTTCTCAATCGAGTCAACCTGACACATTTTTCAACTATCTCCCTAGTTATCCCGTGGGTTTCCCTTGTCCATGGGAAAGATATTATTCCCTTCCATGCTGTCATCTTTGGCTTGTCATTAAGTGCCAACATTTTATGCTTGGTAGGCTCCAATTCGCTACTCATGTGCTTTTATGCCCATCACCGATCAATTTTTAAATCGTACAACCATCTTTTCTCTCAATGTAATGTGTTGCAGCAACAAGGTGCTCTTGTATGCGGGTTATTTGTCTGTCCAATGGCCTTTCGAATTAGGTTTGAAAGTGCCACATCTTCTAAAATGGAGAGTTCTAAGAATAATACTTAACCAAATTATCCAAATTATCAGATATGGGTATTACATACTGAACTTGCTGCTTATCAAAAATAGTATGATGAATTGATTGCAATTTTCAAATCAAGATAAAATCTTTAACAACTGTTTAGGTTGCTTCTTACAAGTTATTCAATTGCTTTAACATAGTGGCATAGGATCCCATGTAGGCTTCAGCAGTCCATCCTGCCGAGCCGAGCCGAGTGCCAAGCCGAGCGGCTTCTTCAAGCCGATTTTGAGCCGGTTGCAGCCGATTACTTCTCTTCATTTCGTCTTCCTCGACGCCTGATCTCCTTCTACCGTTCAATTCCATTAATTGCTGAAGTATTAGTGATTTATTTAAGTGATGATAACTCTCCCAATCATTAACTCATGAATTCTCAGCCGGTTAATAGAAGTAACGCCCGATTAAGGCATTTGATGGTTTTGCCTATAAATCAAGTATTCTGGCTTTATTCCTGGCACCCAACTCAACCATTACACCATCTAGAAGAGTAAGGCATGTCCAGAAGCTCAAAGCCGATCCATTTCACAAAGTCCGAAAACAAAGTAAACAAATGATGGGAGGTATAAAACTCGATCATTTTATTCCGCTTTCATGGTTGTTTAAGCCATATTATATGCTTACATTTGGTATCAAAGAGAGGCATCGCCTCTACTTTTGCCGTTCTGTCAATTTTTGGTTTTTGTCCGAAACTTGAAATTCTTAAAGTCTCCGTTTTTTTTAAGATTCGGTAAAAATGAGCGCAGGAAATCGTTGAAAAATTAAAATTCCGACAATTCCATATAATTTTCATCAATTTTGGTGTTCATATGGCGCTGTTTCAATCAGGTTTGGAAAACGGGTCGAATCGGGCATTGTCGGGTTCGGGCGAACCCAGCAAAGGTAGAAGACGACCTGAACGGCGCCGTTTAACTATTGCTACGGTTTATAAACGACGTCGTTTTATCTTCGATTTTCATTATCCCGAACGGCGTCGTTTCGTGGGATTGTTTTCGGTGTATAAATGACGTCGTTCTGCTACAGTGTATTTAATAAAAAAATATCGGTTTTGGACTTGGGCCGTTTTCGTTCACGGCCCAAATCCAACACCCGTGTTTGGTGTCCGCGCGGCAGTGGGTCTGCAGCCCGTTTCGAGCGCAGCCCACACGGCTTTTGGCTCATTACTGTAGCACTGCGAAAAATCAAAATGCGGCTTGCGAACGCAGGTTGTACGGCAGTCAGCGTTTCATCGCTGCACTGAACATTCGTTGGCGTTCATTTCGGCATTTAAATGTATTTTATACATTTAAAACGTATATATATATAATATATATACGTATATATTTATATATGTATATAATTATATTTATTATATATAAAAAATAAAATATAATAATCAGAATATAATTATATATATGTGTATATAATGTCTAGTGATTAAAATAATTTAATTAATTGGGGATTGGCCACAGTATCTTTAATTAATAAAATTATTTTTTATTATTACGTGTGGTATAAAAACATTAATTGTGGCTAATTATTTTTTATATAATAAAATTTATCCCACAGAAAATTTTATTATATTAAATTAATTAATCAGGATAAAATGTCAAATTATTTTTTTTAATTTGCCCACAGGAATTAAGAATTGTAATATAATTTGATAATTTTATCATAAAATTGGACATGAATCTACTTGAATTAGAATTTAGCCCACATGTAATTTTTTTGTCAATTGATTCATGATGTGTGCTTTATATTGGTAAAATATAATTCTGTATTTTGTTAGCTTCATTTATTGATTATTAAGCATGTATTTTTTTTATGCAGTTATTCAATCTGTTAATATTTTCGACATAAAATGTAAAAATTTTGAACTAAAAGGTGATAACTATAAGATATGGAAGGAGAGAATTCTTCTTCACTTAGGGTGGATGGATATAGATTATACTATACGAAAAAGACGAACCACTGCTCTTACTCTTACCAACACTCCAATTTATGTAACTTTTTATGAACGCTGGGAGTGATCTAATCGCCTCAATTTGATATTCATAAAGACTAAATTTTCTGTTGGTATTCGTGGTTTTGTCGACCAGTATAATAAAGTATAGGATTTACTAAAGGCTATCGATGAGCAATTTGAGACTTCAGATAAAGTACTTCCTAGCACCCTGATAATGAGAGGCTCACCAGTGTTAATGGTATGCGTGAGCACATAATGCAGATGAGGGATGTAGTGGCTCAATTAAAAAATTTAGAGGTAAAAATATCTAAATCTTTCCTTGTGCACTATATTTTGAACACACTTTTACTACAATATGGACCATTTAAAATCTTTTACAACACACATAAAGATAAATGGTCAATCAATGAACTCATGATCATGTGTTCAAGAGGAAGGAATGCTTATGATGGAACAGAGTGAGAGCGTTTACATGAACAAAGAAAAAAGTTCAAAATACAAGCCAAAAAGAAGAAAAAAGGTAAAATACCTCATCAATCTGATATCAAGAAGGAGTCTAAGTGCTTCTTCTGTAAAAAAAAAAGTGACACGTTAAAAAGGACTGTATCAAATAGTAGAATTAGCTTCAAAAGAAAGGTAATCCATTCTCTTTTGTATATTATGAATCTAATATGGTTAATGTTGCACATAACACATGGTGGATTGATTCTGGTTCTACAATCCATGTTTTAAATTCCTTACAGGGCTTACAAAACCTAAGGAAGCCAGTGGGCAGTGAACAAAGTATCTTCTCCGGAAATAAGATGCGTTCACATGTAGAGGCCATTGGAATATGCAACTTAGTTTTGAATAATGGTTTTATTTTGACACTAGAAAAGACCTTTTATATTTTAAATTTCTCCAGAAATTTGATTTCTGTTTCAAGACTTTTGCCTTATGGATATTTTGTTACATTTTAAGATTCATTTTTTAGTTTTAATTATAAGTTTGATGTTGTTGGGAATAGTACATTGTCTGATGGTCTTTATTGCTTAAATTTGTAAAAAAAACTCTTCTTTCAATACTGTGCATGCTGATACTGGCATTAAACGATGTGTTATGAATGAATATTCCTCTATATTGTGGCATAGGAGATTAGGTCATGTCTTTATTGAAAGAATCAAAAGATTGGTAAACGATAGAGTATTTAGTATTCTAAATTTTGCTGACTTTGAGAATTGTGTAAACTGCATTAAAGGAAAGCAGACCAACAAGACTAAGAAAAATATCAATAGGAGTTCGGATATATAAGAAATCATACATACTAATATTTATAATTCTAATATTGACTCATATGGCCCAAAATATTTCATCACCTTTGTTAATGATTTCTCACAATATATGTATCTCTACTTGCTTCATAATAAGAATGAAGTTTTAGATGCTTTTAAATTATTTAAAGTAGAAGTAGAGAAATAATGTGAAAAATAAATCAAAATTGTGAGATCAGATAGAGGTGAAAAGTATTATAAAAGATATACTGAAGATGGACAAATATTGGTACATTTGTAATGTTTCTTCAAGAATATGGGATTGTTACCCAATAAATATGCCGGTTCTTTGGACCAAAATGGTGTTGCAGAAAGAAGAAACTGAACATTATTAGACATGGTGAGGAATATACTTAAAAACTCTGAACTTCCAAAATCCTTGTGAAGTGAAGCTCTTAAAACGACAGTGTATATATTAAACCGGGTCCCAATAAAAGCTATTCCAAAAACTCCTTTTGAGTTATGGAAATGTTGGAAATCGAGTTTGTAACATGTATGCGTTTGTAACATATACCATAAAATTTAAGATTTATCTAAAATAGTTATACAACATACTCCTATTGAGGATGATGATACAACATTGAGAAAGTCTTCTAGAATGAGAAAGTCAGCAATCCCTTGTGATTATATTGTATATCTACAATAGTCAGACAATATAAGAGCCGAAAATGATCCTGAAACGTTTTCATAAGTTATGAGTTGTAATGGGTCACAATTATGGTATAATGCCATGAAAGAAGAGATGAATTCCATGAGTTGCAATGGAATCTGGGATCTTATTGAATTGCCTAAGAGGGCAAGAGCCATAGGGTGTAAATGGATTTTAAAATAAAAAAGACTCATTGGATAATATCAAAAGATATAAAACAAGACTTGTTGTTGAGGGATATACTCAAAATGAGGAAATTGATAACACGGAGACATTTTCTCCTATATCTAAAAAGGATTCTCTTCGTATAATTTTAGCATTGGTTGCTCATTTGATATGAAATTACAATAAACGGATGTGAAAATAGTATTTTAAAATGGTAATCTAGAGGAAGAGGTTTACATGAAACAACCAGAAGGATTCTCCTCTAGTAATGGTAAGTAATTGGTATGCAAACTAAAGAAGTCCATATATTGATTGAAATAAGCATCCCGTCAATGGTATTTAAAATTTAATGAAATTATCTCTTTATTTTGGTTTTGAAGAGAATATTTTGGATCAATGTATATACTAAAAGGTCAGTGGGAGTAAGATTTGTTTCTTTATTTTGTATGTAGAAGATATTTTACTTGCATCCAATGATAAAGGGTTACTGTATGAGGTGAAATGATTTTCTCTCGATAAATTTAAAATAAAAGATATAGGTGATACATCTTATGTCATTGGCATCAAGATACATTGAAACAGCAGACACGTTATATTCTGGATTTGTCTCAAGAGATCTATATCAATAAAATTTTACAAAGATTTCGGATGAAAGATTGTTCACTAAATGTAGCACCCACTGTAAATGGTGATAGGCTCAATTTGAGTCAATGCCCGAAAAATGATTTAGAACGGGAACAGATCAAAAATATTCTGTATGCTTTCGTTGTTGGAAGTTTGATATATGTTCAGGTATGTACAAGACTTGACATAGCATTTGCAGTTGGAATATTGTGATGATTTCAGAGTAATCCAGGTATGAAATACTGAAAAGTTGTTAAGAAAGTGATGAGGTATCTTCAAGGTACCAAAGACTACATGCTTACATATAGACGGACCGATAATTTAGAAGTGTTGGGGTATTCCGATTCAGACTTCGCTGGATGTGTTGATTCACGTAAATCAACATTCGGTTACATATTTTTGTTTGCCGGTGGAGCTGTATTCTGGCGGAGTGCAAAGCAAGCCTTAATTGCTACTTCCACTATGGAAGCCGAGTTCGTTGCTTGTTTCGATGCTACAAAATGTGGTGTATGGATGAGAAATTTCATGTTTAGGCTTACGACAATTTAGAAGTATTAGAGTACTCCGATTCAGACTTCGCTGGATGTGTTGATTCACGTTAATCAACATCCGGTTATATATTTTTATTTGCCGGTGGACCTGTATCCTGGTGGAGTACGAAGCAAACCTTGATTGCTACTTCCACTATGGAAGCCAAGTTCATTACTTGTTTCGATTCTACAAAGCATGGTGTATGGATGAGGAATTTCATATTTAGGCTTAGAGTGGTTGATTCCATCTCAAGGCTATTAAAGATATATTGTGATAATTCAGCTGCTATTTTCCTATCTAAAAATAATAAAAGTAGCAGTCGAAGTAAATATATCGACATTCAGTTTTTATCGATAAAGGAGCGCATTAAAGGAAAGGAAATTACTATTGAGTATATTAACACTGAATTGTAATCACTGATCTTTTGATAAAAGGCATGCCATCATTGAGGTTCAAGAAACTTATAACAAAAATGGGACTAAGTTTCATTTTATAATTTTCATTGTATGGACAATGATATTTAATGAAGTTATATTTATCTGTTGTGATATTTTTCAAAATTGTGTACACATTGATTGATTTTAGAATGCAATTAATTGGTGGATAAAGAATAAATATAAGATTTATTTATAAAGTAATGTTATCAAATACGAACATGACTTGAAAAATATAATATATTGTAATACATTGAATGTATTACTCATTATTAGAGGACTTATCGCCATGATTCGTATATTTATTTCTTAAGTTTGAGAATTGATGGGTTTAGTTATCACATCAAGTAAAACATGAACCAAGTGGGAGAATGTAGGTTTCAGCAGTCCATCCCGCCGAGCCGATCGGCTTCTTCAAGCCGATTTTGAGCCGGTTGCAGCCGATTACTTTTTCTCTTCATTTTGTCTTCCTCGACGCTTGATCTCCTTCAATCGTTCAATTCCATTGATTGCTGAAGCATTATTGGTCCATTTAAATGATGATAACTCTCCCATTCATTAACTCATCAATTCTCGGCCGGTTAATGGAAGTAACGCCAGATTAATATATTTAATGGTTTTGCCTGTAAATCAAGCATTATGGCTTTATCCCTGACACCCAACTCAACCAATACACCATCTACAAAAGTAAGGCGTGTCCAGAAGCTCAAAGCTGGTCCGTTTCGCAAAGTCCGAAAATAGAGCAAGCAAATGACGGGAGGTATAAAACTCGATCCTTTTATTCCGCTTTCGTGATTATTTAAACCACATTACATGCTTACATCCCAAGCTTCTTCGCAATCATTACCCATGATTTATATGTGGTTGGTATTGGTTATAGTAGTTAATGATGTCATCATTCATGAAGCTTATTAAAATATTTCGAATTATGAAATTTATTTATTTTTTTAATTATGATAAGCTTCATGTCTTTTTCATGAACCAATAGTACTTACATATGATCTAATTACAATCATAGACCATTCCAACAAATAAATGCCTGTAATTTATATTATACTTAATGTTTAACGTATTTTTTATTGTTATCAATGGGGAGCACTTTAGACTAGAAAATAAAAAGGTGCATAATTTTAAGTAAAAGGTAACAAAATATTTGCTAGGCAACCAATTGAAAGTAGAAAAATTAGAGCATAACTTAAGCTATTGCTCATTATTATTCAAGAGGTCAAATAGAGAGGGCTTTATTTTACAAACTCTTATTGGTCTCACTTATCTAACAATAGAGTTGTGAAAGTTGGACAAATCATGGCTTTAAAATCATTTGAAAACTCTTTTAAAATAAAATTATTAACAGCTTATACGATTATTGGATCGATAAATAATGAAGATATAATAGTTTTCGTTGTATTAGGATTCTCGAGCACATCCCCAATTTTGTTGAAAATATAGCCTGCCCTCGCACAATTCAAGATACGCATCAATATTGGCTTTGGCATTGTAGTGCCAATTCCTTTGATGAGCTCCTCATTTAAATCTTTCCATGCATTCTTAACCTGGTTCTGAAGGACAAATTTTGCATGCTTCTCTGAAACACCATATTGTTTGACATAGCATTTGACCGCGGTGGGCAAATACAATGTCTCCACCTAAATTTATATATATATAAAGAATCAAATAAAAGAAAACACACAATTTATATGTTTAGCTACTTTATATTAAAAATATTTCATATTATTTTGCATGCCATGGAAAGTAGTACATTATTACAATCTTTTCCTACTCTTTCCGGATATTCTTATTTATTTATTTTCTTTTTTTCTCTCTTACCTAGAATGATCAAATATACATGCATATTTGCATAATTATCAAATAATATTCAAGATAATACCCTTTTACAATGATTATGTGAGCATCTACTTAAATATTTTAGATAAAAAATATTATTTTATACTTTTACTTTTGTTGAGATGTTTATTGAATCTATCAGATTATTCAAACACCTGAATTTAACTTTAGCTAACATGAGTTCGTTAAGTATTGACTAAATATATACCTTGGAAGGGGCCAAGTCATCCATAATCCTGCTAATAATGGCTGCAGCTTCAACAATTCTGGGGAGACTAGCCACCCATTGAAATACCTTCTCTATAGCATGAACTCCCATGAGAGTGAAGTAAACTACTGGTAACATAGTGGCACCAGCAGTTATGATTGCAACTTTCGTACACTCCTCCACCGTGGATTCATGTTCTTCGTAGCTCCATTTAGCTTCATCAAGGAATCCTCTAACCAGCCTTTTCAACTATACACACATACATACATATATGAATGTATATATATTAAAAAAAGAAAAACTTATGGTGTTATGTAAGTACTAATTGAATATTATTAGAGATTGATAAAAAGATGGGTGAATGCAGGACAGATATGTCAATAGTGTTTTTAGCTCTTAGTTATAGTCTGAGCCATTAGTTTAAATATAATAGCTGAGAAATAAAAAGTTTCGAGTGTAGTAGGTTTTCATATTGACCAAGTGTTATATATATATATATATGAATATATATGTATATATGTATATTTGTGAAGTGTCTAGCATATTATTTTCCAATAAGTCATTGAGCACTATCTGTATAAGAAAAAAAATTAAGTATCTACCTCTTTCTTAATGTGAAAGATAATATATGGCTGCTCCTTTGTTCTTTCCTTGACTTCGCCCAAGAAATTTAGGAGATTGTTGAAAATCAGCTTCATATACTCTGCAAGCATATCAATATAATTGAGATCCAACCTAAATACAAGGTAACATATATTTATGAACTAACTTATCATAATGAATAAACTACCCATATTAAGATTAGCAATTTTGTTTCAACATTTTCATGTACTTTAATTTTATGCAAAAATAACTATTATATCCATCCCATTCATCAAGTTTGTCTTTTTCTTCATTTTTGTTTTTCCTTTTTTGCCAAATTGCATGGCATCTAGAGTTGGATGCTACCAAGTAATGTCAAAAATTATTGATTTGTCGAATATAGGGAAAAAACAATTTGTGAAAGACTGGGAAAAAGGTTTAACTAGGATTTAAATAGAAAACATGGAAATATCCCTCCCTTAGCTTCCGTTTTTCATTCCCATCTCGTCACTTGCTTTTTGTGACTCGCTGGCCCTTGCAACTCAACAGTGAGGCAAATTAATGGTGGACGTCAAACATGGTCTACTAATAGGCGTGAAGATTCTAGTATTTCCTATGGTATGATCCAAACAACTATAAATTCTCTACAAAGATAACTTAGGATGAGATATGCAGACCTGAAGATAAATAGGCTCTTGTGCGCCACTACTATCTGTACACCACTCCAACACTCAATGCATCGGTGCATTGAGTGCATTAATTGCAAGACATCCACATTTTATAGGGCATTAATTGCAACATCTTGTAACATTTTTGGTGGCCAACTAGAGAGAGAAAGAGAGTAGAAGAAGATCTTTATCAATCATTTGGACTTCAAATATTGCATCGACTTTCATCACTATGCATGTTGTTCTATTTGTTGTTCTCAATTCTTTTGTAAATTCTTCTCTTATTACTTTTTCTTTAATTTACCAATACTATGGTGAAAAATAAAGTGTTGAGAATTTGTGTAATCAATATCACAATCATAGTAGATGTTATACTAATATAATATCTTGTGGTTTACCTTTTATTTTGGGGTGTCTCCGCAATAAATTTTTATTTTTTTCTTTTACTTGTTATTGTGGTTGTTTGAGTTCTTTGCTGATTGAATTGATGGAGTATATTAACAAAATAATTTATTTGAATGGAATAAACTTTGATATATAGAGAAGCAATATAAAAGATTTTTTGTTTGTAAAGACCTTACACCTTCATTTATTCACTACACAAAAATTAGAGTCTAAATTCAATGAGGATTAGACTTCTGAATATAATTAAATTTGTGGGTACATTTGACAAATTATAAATGATAATATCTACAATTATATCTGAAAAGAGAAGCACACAAGGATATTATGTGTGACGGATCGGGTTATTTTCATTAAATAACCTCCATCAATGGTAACATAAACTTATACCCATAATTTATCATTATGGATTCTGTAGAAATTTTGACAGAATTTTCTCTATAATTGAACGAAAAACTAAAAATACAACCTACTTAAAACAACCTGTATAAGCACACATCTATCCAATAATCAACATTTTGGCCTACAACACAATACATGGGGCCACATCGTCATATCATCCATGGCTCCAACACTGTATTCCTAACTACCGTATTGATCTGAAGAGATGTCATCTAGGACTAAATAAAATCCAAAACATCCAATATTATTGCAAAAGTATAGCTAAATCTAGAAACTTACGAAACCATAACAATAACCATAAAATAATAACAAATCACATTAATCCAACTAGACTATTTACATTCTATTACAACAACGTATCCAAAATTTTAGGCCTTCGACATTCAGCTAATCTCATTAAACAAGTCTCTCTCCTTACTCTAATTAATCGGGCGCCGACTTAATGTTCTCATCTGGAAGGAGAAATAACAAGAGCGAGTGTACAACTCAATTAATATAATCATACATCACTAACTACGTAGCAAATAACATGAAAAATAGTTATTGGGTAGGGGAAAACATATAACTTGAATAAAAGGAAGCATGCGAAGATAGGGGACATCTCGGATCATCTGGTTTGCATGTTTAATCTTGTTACGTTTATTCATTTTTATTACTTTCATTAATCTTTGCGGACCCGAACTAGTAGGTCTTACTAACCAATGATGTGAGAGAACGAGAAAAGAAATGTGTCTGTCACACATTCTAAAGCCGGCTACATTTTAGGTCGGCATCACTTGACCATCGGCTACATTTTAAGGCTTAGCACTCGGCCATCTTAACTCACCCCATATCCCCGGGGACCAGGGCAATCCTCATTCTTCCACAGTAGTATCCTAAAGCGTACAACGAATATCACCCGCTCCCACGAGCGGCCAGAATACGTGACCAAATATTTCTTGAGTTCACACCGTATGGACATGGCAAACCAGAGAATACTACCCCTATAAACCATGGTCCTAGTTTCAAGATTAATCCTTCCTTGTGGGAAGATGCACCACAAGTACATCACATTTTCCAATCGAAAAATCATATTCTCATCCTTATCTCCATCTGGAAAATTAAATCCATCACATATCATACTTTGGTGGATTCCCTTCTATTTACTTGCTCGATTTTCATCTTTCTGTGGGACTTAATCCCTTTTAGCAATTCAATCCAAGTTCACAAGAGAGTTTGAAATTTCTTACCTATGATGGTCAAATATCATCTAGAAGCCTCCGGGACACATTCCCTTGCTTCCGGTATACAAATACACATTTTCGGTGCTTACAATTTAACATAAACATTTAATCATACATTTCATCACAAAATAGAGATAGAGCATGCAATTTTCCCATTTCATCTCGGATGAACAATAACCGTGGCATTTTAGAGGGCTTGGACGGCGCGAACGGGTCAAAACGTGCAAGATCGATCGCGCGGCCGATGTATATACACATTTGGGACGTGGTGATTCACATTTTGGGGTCAATTTTATAAGATACAGTGCGAAAATGAAAAACTCCCAATTTTCGTAGGTTAGGGTTAGGTGGAACTCCACCGACCGGATCGGTAAGTAAATCGGACAATAAACTACAAAATCCTTGGTCTCAAGTCATGGGTAATACATGTTCCATGATTTGGGTGGGTATAGACATAAAAATATCCAATGATAAACGAAAAACAGCGTAAGAGAAAAGCTAGCGAGTATGAGAACACTTGCCTTGGCGCGTACTACCACTTTTATAACTAGCTATAGGACAGATTCGGACTCCACGGGCTCGATCTCCTCCTTCCTCTCTCTAGAATTAGCGCTCTCCTTCTAGAATGGTTTGGTTCATAGGAAATGAGAAAACACAAAGCAGGTTGGGCGTTTATAATCGTTGGGTGCTCGAGCGCCTGACGAGGGCCAGGCAAGCACGGCCTCACGGCCAGGCTATGCTCGAGCGCACAGAAGTGCGCAGTGAGTGGGCGCGCTACTGCCTTTTGGCACTCGAGCCTAGGTTTAAGCGCACAGCAGGCGCGACCCTGCTGGCAGCGCATTAGCAGTCCACAACCCAATTTATCTTCCTGATTTTTCTTCCAATACACATACTCATTCGTTCAATAGGTCTTGATGGGTACACCAAAAATGGGCTGGCCCCACGAAAGTCAAAGGCCCAAGACGACGGCCAACACTCTAGCGGCCCAATTGGAAAACAGGCCCAAGAGCTAAAAGCGGGGGCGGCCCAGCGCCGGCGTTGACCGTCGGGCGGCCTGACTCTCAAGCCAGATGGTCAACTCAAACGTTGACCATCTGCCTTGTGCGCATTAGGCCCAAAGGGGCTCTTCTGATAATGGACTTGGCTCACTCGGCCCATGGCCCGTCGGGCGGGCGACGACGGATATCTTTCATAAGGGTGGCCAACACGCGCGCGAGCAGTCAACTCGGCGTTGACCGTCCGCGCTTGCACGCTGGTCCCCAGAAGCCTTTCAACGATATGCCCCGACCCGTTTAGGCCCCTGAGTCATTAAAAGGCCAACCACAATCCTCCAAGGATATTCCACGATCTCAAAAAGAACATTAACAAGATTGGCGCCCTTCGAAGAAGGAAAGCGCCAGATCTTCCCAATTCCTTGCCAGCCAAGGTACTCCAATGGTAATATGCTGAGGAGGAAAGAAACCAACTTGGAAAGTTGTTGGCCGCCTCACAAGGAAACAATCACGATCAACATGGTAACCGGCATCTGCTCCAGAAGGCAAGCCTGCCAGCAAATCAGGAGAGGCGATCACTCCTTCCAAAGAAGGAGGATCGCCCTCTCAGCTACAAAAGAGGCCATTGAATCATCATTCAAGGCATGCTCTCATTGATGCTTTCATCAACGCTTTCATTGACTCACGCTTTCTGGAACGCTCCCAACGGCCTTTGCTTCCTGAAAGACGATAGTGTGCTCACATAAGCCTGCCTTCTCTGCCACCTTCGTTCTCCCAAAAAACCCTAAGGCAACAAGCGAGCCCTCATGGCCGTTTACTGCCTTCCCACAATCCAGATTCAAGAAGGCCTCACGTCTCTCTTACATCTGGATCAAACACTCAAACTCTCTCTCTCTCTCTCTATTTTCAGTTTCTTCCTTTTGAAGACTGTTTTACTGACTTGAGCGTCAGAGTATTTTCGGTGGGATAACTTCCCGCCGATAACTTGTGACCTCTTGTTCGCTTTTTAGTGGTGTGCGGGATTCGTGCTCGGTGAGCGGGCGGTTCAAACCATTGAGAGAAAAATCCGAATCATTCGAAGTCGAATCCAGTACGCATCATTGGCGCCGTCTGTGGGAAGCGCTTACAAAAAGCCTACCACAAAAATCTCAGACAAACTCTCTCTGTCACCTTGATTACGCAATGGTGAACACGAGAGCTCAAGCAAGCGACCCCACTAGAGATCTGCTCAACACCAGACCCGAGGACCATCTTTGTTAGTGCCATGGTCAACGGGGCCACGGCGAGTTCCACCGCCTTACTTTCAAACAAGCTGGTGGAGCGGATGCGAGGCCAACAATCACCTACTCCGGCTACTTTACGCGCGAGCAATGATAATAGCGGCTCCACCGGCCATTCCTTCTCCCGCCACCAAAAGGGGTGGCGGAGGAAGAAGAAGCGACCAAGAGGCCGGGAAAGGCGGAGACAATCGCTCCAGCGTCCTCCCGCATTCTGGCTAAAACAGGCTGTGGAGCGCTCGGGAGTACGTCTCCGACAGAGAGCCCAGAAAGAAGAAATCCCCAATACTCTTGGGTAGAAGACCCTGCAAGCGGTTCAGAGCGAGCCTCCGGGCGCCAATCCACCGAAGGCGGCGGCCCGGCCGGTGCTGAACCGGCAGGAACAAGACAGAGTTGAGGGATTACCTCAACTCCAAACGATCAGCAAACGTCGCTCGCACTGATCCGCGGGTGGACAAGATCTGGAACCGTGTGTTCCAAGAGGAGGAGCGCGCCATCGACCTAGACCTGTCTTCTTTCTTTCACCGAGATCACGAGCCGTCCATTACCATCAAAATTTAAGATGCCGTCCCTTGACTTATACGATGGGGGCGGTGATCCGGTTGACCACTGGATCACTTTCGCACTCCATCTAAGTCTACAAGGGCTAGAAGACTCGGCCCGATATGCCATTTTGCTTCCCCCTCACGCCCCGAAGGGAGGCAGCTCGAATCTGGTTCCATCACCTCCCTTGGGAGCGTCGGCGACTTAGTGAGCTCACGGACCTCTTCCTAGCTCGGACGCTTGGCCGAAGCGGGAAAAGAAACAACCATGACACCTCTCAACATAAAGCGAAAACCGGGAGAGAACCCACGATGTTTCTGGATCGCCGTGGTGAAGCTTGAGAAGGATCCCGGGATTACGAGAGGAGATGAAGGCTAGGCCATTTCATCTCGTACTAACTTTTGGTGACTTTTTCAAGCACCTCGCCCACAAGAATCCTCAGACCTTCTGCGAGGCGGAATCCATCACGGGGGCCTACGCTGCGCGCGAAGAGGCCAATGAGACAAAACGTCCGAGCAGGCGGATCATCGCCGGCCCGTTCCACAGTGAAGAAAGAGAAATCTGAGCGGCGGAGAACACCCCCCACCGAAGCGGCGCAGTTGGGCCCGAGCGAGATTATGGGCCCACCAGTTTCACACCTCTGACAGACACGCACGCCAACGTCCTCATGCAGATCTGTGGAGAAAAATTCTTGAAGTGGCCCAAACTACTGAAGAAAGACTCTAGAAATTAGTCAAAGTACTGTGACTTCCATCGCTCTGCTGGCCATTCAACTGAGGACTGTAAAACACTGCAGAGGAAAATTGAGGACCTGATTCGCAGAGGACACCTCACGAAGTTTGTTAGAGGCACTGGACAGAACTCAGAAGCGGTTGATGAAGAGGGGCAGGAGCAGACTCCTCCCCGGAACAGGATTGTGGCAGGAGTGGTTAACATGGTCACCACCCGACCCGCCAAGAGCCCGGCGGACAGCAAGGAGCAGCAGACCGGGAGGAAGAAGCAGCGCACAGTAGATAATACTATTAGCTTCAATGATTGTGACTCAAATCATGTAATGTCCCCTCATGCTGATCCCCTTGTAATCTCAGCGCTCGTTTCAAATGGCACTTCAGACTACCAGTTGAAACGAGTCTTTATTGATAATGGTAGCTCTAAAGATTTGCTTTACTTGGATGCGTTCTTTAAATTAGGCTTAAAAAGGAACCAATTAAAACCCGCAGAATGACCTTTATGCGGCCTTGACAATGAACCGGTGCCCGTTCAAAGGACAATCCAACTGGAAGTCACCCTTGGCACCTATCCGAAAATAGCAAGTCGCATGCTAACCTTTCTGGTAGTTGACCTACCCTCAGTATACAACGCTATACTGGGCAGACCTTGCCTGACGGTATTCGGGATAGTTACCTCGATTCCGCACTTCAAAATAAAATTTCCAACACCTTACGGTGTTGGGGAGATGTTAGGCGACCAAATAATTAGGCGGACATGCTACATGTCCTAGATTGCCCCTAGCGGCAGCACTAGCACGATGGGAGAACTCGATCACTGAGACGAGACGACCCTGCAACAGGCGCAGCCCGGTGAAGCCACAGATCTGGTCCCACTAAATCCAGAGGAACCGGAGAAGTGTGTGCAGATTGGCGGCTCACTCACTGGCACGCTACGCGCTGAACTGATTGCGTTCCTGCAACGGAACGCTGACTTGTTCGTATGGACTCCCGCAGATATGCCCGAGATTTCGGCTGAGGTGATGGTCCACAAGTTGGGCCTCAATCGACCGAAAGCGGTCGTGGCAGCGGAGGAACCACTCCGTCGAAAAGTCGATCGCCATCCAAGAGGAGGTGAAAAAAGCTCTTTTGGGCCCGGGTTTATTAGAGAAGTCCGACCGGATTGGCTCTCAAACGTCGTCTGGTTAAAAAGAGCAAAAAATGGCAAATGTCGTCAATTTTACCGGCGTCAACAAGGCCTGCCCGAAAGACAGTTTTCCCTTGCCCAGGATCAACCTACTGGTTGACTCCATGGCTGGACATGAACTGCTCAGCTTCATGGACGCCTATTCGGGTTACAACCAGATTCGGATGAATCCGGAAGATGAAGAGCATACCTCGTTCATGACGGACCAGGGCACCTACTGCTATAAGGTGATGCCCTTCGGACTAAAAAATGCCGGAGCAACTTACCAACGGCTGGTCAACAGGATATTCGAAAAGCAGATTGGTCGCAACATGGAGGTCTACGTCGACGACATGCTCGTAAAGAGCAGAGTCACTGGCGACCACATACGTGACCTGGAAGAATCCTTTGAAGTGCTCCGCCAGCACCAAATGAAGCTAAATCCAGCCAAGTGCGTCTTCGGGGTAGCCTCTGGGAAGTTCTTGGGTTTCATCGTCTCCCAGTGGGAGATCGAGGCAAACCCAGAAAAGATTAAGGCCCTTGCTGACATGGCTCCCCCATGAAACGTCAAAGACGTCCAGCGATTGACTGGGCGGCTGGCTGCTTTGTCCCGCTTCCTCGCGAAGTCTGGTGACAAGTACCAGCGCTTCTTTAAAGTACTGAGAGGAACAAAATCCAATGGATTCTAGTGGACGGCCGACTGCCAGTCCGCCTTCAATGAATTGAAGCAGTATCTGGCCAGCCCGCCACTGCTAGCGTCACCCGAAAGGGGAGGAGTTGTACATTTACACAGCGTGCTCGGAAGTGTCCTCGGCTCCATCCTCGTGCGCCGGGAATCGATATCCAGCTTAGGTCTACTATGTAAGCAAAACATTGGCCAAGCCCCGAAACTCGTTATCCACGAGCTGAAAAAATGGCCCTGGCACTTATCTTCGCAGCGCGAAAATTAAGGCCATACTTTCAAGCACATCGCATAGTGGTCCTTCTCGACCAAATTAGCATTTGAAAGGTATACTCCCGGCTTCGATGTTTGGACGACCAGTGAAGTGGGCTATTGAATTGGGTGAGTTTGACATCGAATTTAGGCCCAGGCCTGCCATAAAGGTGCAGGCTCTGGCGGACTTCATCGTCGAGACTACGATCCCGATTCACGAGGAACAGCCCGCAGAAAACGAAGAACAGCTCAACGAGGTCCCAGAATGGACACTCCATGTGGACGGATCGTCCACGGACAGTGGCAGCGGAGCAGGGATGGTCCTTACGACCCCTGATGGATTCGAGATCAAGTATTCCCTGAAACTTAATTTCCCAGCAACCAACAATGTCGCCGAGTACGAAGCCCTGCTAGCCGGCTTACGATTAGCAAAGGAGTGCTCTGCCAAGAGATTGGTGGTTTACAGCGATTCCAAACTGATCGTCAACCAGGTCAATGGGGGCTTCAAGGAGAACAACCCTTGCTTGGCCAAGTACCTGGCGAAGGCAAAGGAGGCCATCCAGGGTTTTGACAAGCCCTGACCACAGCTCACGTTCTTCGAGCCCGAAAATTGGAAGGCGAGACAGGTTAACTAGAGTCGGCTTGCTTGAGAACCTAGAGCGATATTCGAGGACATGCGAGAGATCTGAATGCTCGACATAGAGAAATAGGAGGCAATGCAGTTACGAGAGCGAAACCTGGATGGCGCCTTACCTTAGATACTTGGCCGATGGATCACTCCCGGAGGACGCCGAAAAGGCCAAGCGAATTAAAAGACAGCTGGCATTTGGTACACGGTAGTCGATGGTGTCGGCTGTCGCGCGGATACTCAACACCGTATCTCCGCATTGTCTATCTCCCAGGAGGCCGACTACGCTACCGGGCGAAGTTCACCTCGGAACTGTGGATCACACATAGGCGGGAAAAACACGGCCTTCAAGATCATGCGCGGGGTTACTATTGGCCCTCGATGAAAAAGGACGCTTGAGTTTGTGAAGAAGTGTGAAAGTTGCGACTTCACTTGACCTTCATCACCAACCGTCCGTGACACGAAGTCACTTCGAGCTCATGTACTCCCGCGCAATGGGAGCTCGACATTCTCGGCCCATTTCCCATTGCCTTGGGGCAAGGAAGTTCATCATCGGCTGCATCGATTACTTCACCAAGTGGGTCAAGCGATCCCACCGGGCAAAATCACGGAACACAATTATTTGAAATTTCTTCGCGGGGCATTATGCGGAGTTCGGCGTCCCAGTCGTAGTGGCCGACAATGGGACCCAATTCACGGGGAAACACTTCACCAAGTATTGTACCAGCCTTGGGATCAAGCTGGTCCACACTTCGGTAGCATACCCCTAGGCCAACGGGTAGGTGGAGGTCACGAACCGTACGCTACTCCACGGGTTAAAGAATAAGCTGGAGGACGTTGGGGGCTCCTGGGCTGATAAGCTCTCATCCGTCCTCTGGTCTTATCGTACAACCCCGAAAGAACCAACAAGCGAGACACCCTTCAGCCTCTGTTACGGGACTGAAGCAGTGATCCCGGTCGAAATCGGGCTTCCAAGTCTCAGGGTGGAGTCCTTCGACCCACAGACTAACTCCCAGAAAATCAGGGAGCACTTAGACTTACTTGAGGAAGCCCACGACGCCGCTAGAATACGGACAGCAGCGTACCAACACCGAGTTGCCCAGTACTACAATAAAAAGGTGAAAGCCCGACAATTCGACATTGGGGACTTGGTCCTACGAGGCATCGAGGCCACAGGTAAGCTGGCCGGCCGAAACAAGCTCTCTCCCAACTGGGAGGGACCTTTCCTTGTCTCCGCCGTCCTGCGCAATGGAGCATACAAGCTCCGGAACCAGGACGGAAAGTTGGTCCCACAAACGTGGAACGCAACCCACCTAAAGCACTACTTCAAGTAAGGAACCCAGGTACGCACTCACCCACTTATGTGCATTCATTCGCATGCTTGTTTTGGTTTGACAAAATAAGAAGCTTACTTAGCATATAGGACCCTAGTCTTTGTGCATATATATTCTGTGTTTGCCTTACAGGTTTACCCGACCTAGACTGCCCCTAAGTCATGAGGGTCTTCACCCTCTCGTTAAACCCTAGTCATCTAGGTGGCCCCGGAAGTGATGAAACCTGGTCATCCGGTGGTCCGAAGCGGTCTTAAACCCTAGTCATCTAGGTGGCCCATGAGCGGTCAGAAACCTGGTCATCCGGTGGCCCATGAGTGGTGCGAAACCTTGGTCATCCAAGTGGCCCCGAGGCGATGCGAAACCACGGTCATCCAGATGGCCCACGAGCGGTCTAAAACCTTGGTCATCCAAGTGGCCCATAGCGGTCTAAAAACCTTAGGGGGCAAGTATGGCACACCCGACGACCTCCTCTCGGGGAGCAGCAACGTCAGTCAATGACGGTCGAAGGGAGAAACATTTCTTCTCCAACATTGGCAGCCCAAGTCTTCACTTGCACAACGCCACCAGGCTGGTTATTACACCTGCCTGCCCAGCTTAAGGATCTTATTCCTTAGGCAGCCAGCCAACCAGGTTGGCTACCCCATGCACTAACCTTCC
>BSYO01000025.1:4539753-4564981 GCA_033239525.1 Nepenthes gracilis | reverse complement strand
AGCACTCGAACTGCATTTCTCTCTCCCCGCCACCGCGTGCCTCTCTCTCTCCTCCGCGCGCCTTCCCTCTCTCTCCTCTCTGCGCACGGCTCCAGCCGCCTCGCTACCGGAGCTCGCCGCCTCGAACGGCCGTCGCCGGCCTTCCCGGCAACCCCGCCACCGCTGCCTCTCCCGTCCCGGCCGCCGCCCTCTCTCCCGCCCGACTTCTCTCCCCGTGAACCCGTCGCCGATTTCTCCCCTTGAACGACTTCTCTTCTTCGCACCACGCCACCGCCGCCTCAGCCCACGAGCACCGCACACCACTGCGACCTCCACACAACACCGAGACCACCGATTTCACCGCTACCGCACCGAACGGCCGCCATCGACTCACCCGACACCGATTTCCTCACCCATCGCCGCCACCGCCTCAATCCGCAACCGCAACCTCCCCACAACCACCGCACGCAGCCGATTCTCCACCGGTCTCCTGCGTCGCCGCCGCCGCCGCCGCCTTCCTTTCCCCTCTCCTCTTCCTCTTCCTCTTCCTCTTCCTCCTTCTTCTTCGAAACCCTAGCCCCTCTTTTCTCCCCCTCATTTTCTCTCTCCCCGATCCTTCTCCCCCTTTTTCTTTTTTCTTTCATTTTCCTTTTTTTTTCTTTTTACTTTATATATATATATATATTTATTTATTATTATTATTATTATTATTATATATATATATATAACTTTTTTTTATTTTAAATTCCAACTCGGCCTCCGAACAACATTACGGGCACACACCGTCCCCACTCCGCACCTCCGATCATTTTCGAAAATTTCATAATATTTTAATTTATTTTCACCACATCTGAAATACCCAAAAATCACAATTAATATTAAAATAATCCAATCGGGATCCGGAATATCACAAAGTATGTCTTGTACAAGCAGGGCAGACAGATAGACCATTGTTGGGTAATTAAGACGAGGATCTTTGGGTTGGAAAATGAGCACATTTCATGAAACACATTTTTAAAGGCTTTTTGAATAAATACTTTCCAACAAGTTTGTGGGAGTAAAAGAAAGATAAGTTTATCCGTTACGATAGGAAAATAGATTCATGGTAGAGTATGATAAAAAGTTCACTGAATTGGCTCATTATGCTCCACACATAAAGATGAACGAGATAAGAAGAGTAAGAAAATTTTTACAAGCCTTAAATATTATTCAAAAACAATTGGTAACAATACGGCTGATGACGTAAGAAGATTTTTTGATCAGGTCTTATTGTACAAGTAAGAGTTAGACAGAAAGAAATTTTTTGTGAAAAAAAAGAGAGAGTCAAGGAGTCCAGTTAGGGATCAAGAGAATCCTATAAAATATCAAAGTCTCATGACAAGGGGTCGAAGACAAGAGTTGGGCTCTAGGGCACATTAGGCCAACAAGAACAGTTGAAGCTTCTATGCCTACATTGTTATCAATTATATGGAGGAAGACCTTATTATAATCAAGCGAAAACATGTTCCTACTACAGCCAAATTAATTGTATGATCAAGAATTGTTCCTACCATTTTAGTTAAATGGCTAGAAAACCAAATACTTTGGGGAGAGCTTTTACTATGATGGCTAAGGATGTAGATGTATATCCTTTGGTAGTAGAAGGTAAACTCTTAATTTTTAGAACATTTGCACTTGTATTGCTAGACTTAGAGCCTACACATTCATTGTATCTCCTAAATTTATATGTAATTTGTATTCACTGCCAATAATTATGGATTGTTCATTAGAGGTGTCAACATCCAAGGGTATGTCTTTGATAATCGATATTGTATATCCTAGATGTATTGTATGGCTAAACAGGTTTGAATTGGTGATAAATTTAATTTAATTTTACATGTATGATTTTGATATAATTTTAGATATAGAATGGTTAGTATGCTATTATGTCAGTGTAGATTGTATAATAGGGTATATTTTTTTTTAATTTTAAGTTGTGACCTTTTCTATTTTCAAAGAATAAAATAAAAAGAGTTAAACCTATATAATTTCAACCCTACATGCAAGCCATCTAATGAAAAGTGGGTGTCGAGTATTACCACAATAGAAAGTGTTGGCAAAAAAGAATACAGTAGCTAATTTGAGGATAATTTTTTAGAGGATCTACCTTGTTTACCACTGAATAGAAAGATTCAGCTTGAGATAAAGGTAATGCCAAGATCAGCACCAGTTTCTAAAGCTCCATATAAAATGGCACTTTCAAAAATCAGAACACATGGTATTATCTTTTTTCTATCAAGAAAAAATCAGGTATACTAGCTAATTAAAGGAGTTAAATAAACAGTTATAATAGTTGTTAGAGAAGGTTTTCATTTAACAAAGTGTGTCATCTTAGGGTATAGTGGTTTTGTTTATGAAAAAGAAGAATTGGTCTATAATATTTGGCATAGATTATTGGGAGCTGAATAAGATATCAATCTAGAGTAGGTCTTATTTGTGAGAATAGATGATTAGTTTGATCAATTGAAAAAAGCCTAAATATTCTTGAAGTCTAATTTTTGATTGGGTTACCAACAATCGTTGATTAAAATGAAGGATGTGGCAAAGATAGCTTTCTAAATGTGGCATGGCCATTACAAATTTCTAATAATGCCTTTCAAATTAATTAATGCCCCTCCCGCCTTTATAAATTTGATAAATTGGGTATTTAAACTCTACATTGATAAATTTGTGGTGACATTCATCGATAATTTATTAATATATTTAAGAAACTATGAAGAGTATGAGGTATATTTGAGAACCACCTTACAAACACTTAGAGAGAGAAAATTATACGACAAGTTAAAAAATTGAAAATTTTGGCTTGATCAAGTGGTTTTTCTAGGCCTTGTAATTTGTAAAGGGAATATTTTGGTTGGTTCGAAAAAAAATTGTAGTGATAAGTTGGAGTTGACTTACAACCATGATGAAAATGCAATATTTTATTGGGTTGGCTAACTATTCCAAAATATTTGTAGAAAAGTTTTCAAGGATTATTGCCTGAAACAAAAAAAGATGGATTTCATTGGGACAAAAATTATGAATGGAATTTTTAGGTACTGAAGAGCCGTTTTGATGATGTCTATAACTGCGGATACCATTCTTTTGCTTTGTTTGTTTTGGTTTATTAGAAGTGGGTAGAAAATAATGGAATGAATATATGACCAAATGATGAGTTTGAAGGAAAAAGAAGTTTCCTTTGTTCGACTTAATCTAACTAAAATTTTGGAACTCATTCCTTATATTTTTCTTTTTGTCCACTTCCCTTCCTTTGATCTATGAATCTAGATACTGGCCCATAACCAAAAGAAAAGCACAAAAAATGTATCAATTTTGAGAGATTTTAATAATAAAATAAAATAATATCTTAATATGTCTCTATATTAGTGGCATATTAAGATATATCGGTCAATATAATCTTTTTCTGGCTCTTGAAAGCTCAAACTTTAATGTTAGCATTACCATAGTCGAATTTCGCGTATAGGGTTATATCCTTTGCAGTATTTTGACTAATCTACCATAATGGAGAAAACTTCACTATACAAATATCTTGCAGGTCCAACTTCAAGCGAGTAAACTTCAGCGGCTTCTACACGGCTATTTTGGAGCTCAAAGATAAAGTTATTTCAGTGGCATCTATAAGGTAAAGATCCTTCGTTGCTAGACCTAATTAATCAGCATACCAAGAGTAAGAATACTTGAAACATAGGAGGAAGAGAAGGTGGAAAAGATTAGAATTAAGGGTGTTTGTTTACATATGATACTATGTATATACATTAATTCTATGTATTGCTTGGTGATTAGAATCCATGGAAGAAATATAGCAGAGATGCCGTTCATAGTTGCATTCGAGAGCCGGAGGCCTCGAGGGATGTTCAAGGCATTACTCAATGGCATAGAATTGGTGAGCAACTTTAATAATCTTTAAGCCGAGTTTTTTTCTTTTTCTAAAATACATGCGAGAAAATATATGTTAATTAAAATTTAAGGAAAGAAAGAAAAAAATATAGATTCATAAAAACTTAATGTAATATGATACAAATGATTTAAAATTATTTTGACCTTTGAAAAATATTATAAAATAGTAAAAAACATTTCATATAACAAACCTTACTTAGTAAAACATACAACTTAATTGTTCATCGTTTGTATAAACCTGTAAGAAAATATATTTTAGATGTGATTGAAAAAAGAAAAAAATATATAAATTTAGAAAAATATAGAGTAACATTATAAAAATGATTTAATATTACATCAATATAAAAGATATTATACTAAATCAAGTAGAATAAATATTAATCCTTGTAATACACCCCACTTAGTGAAACATAAAATTTTGTTATTATTAATATATGTATGAACCTGTTTCATCATTTTTCTTGCTTGTTAGGCCCTTTGTGATCTTGAAGTGGAATGCTTGATTATCTTGTCTACTCCGGGAAGGGTGGCCAAATGGAAGAAAAATTTTGGGTTCAGCCGCATCAAAGAGGAGATGGTTGAGGAACTAAACAAACTGAATGCACTAATGTTTCCCTTTGCTACTCGGCTACAAAAGACGGTTCTAGGACAGGTGATGCGATTTGCAAATGACTTGAACCTCGACCCTCCAGAGGAAGACTGAATGAGAGGGCACATACTTTTTTGATATGTTTAGCTCAAATTCTGCAATTTGAAATCGAGTCAATTTCATACTCTTATAACTTAGGTAATTAGTATATATTTTGTTAATATAGTTAGTAGGACGTTTATATTTTCCCAAGACAAATGGATTGTACCATGATCCATGATGTTATTCATATTTCCATATACATCTTTTCAATGCAAATTTCCATATGAAAGATGAAAATGCAACAGTTTATCGTAAGGACTCGTAATTGCATATAGAGAAATATTGATAGTTATTCTCATCGGGGGCACTCCTTACTATATATGTCATATAATATTTGAATACTCATGGTATGAATTGGTGGTTAATTAAGTTTATTAGGTTTGTTATATCAGCCAAATTTCATAAAAAAAACAATTGGCCTATGGATGTTGCTTAAGCATTAAAGCTTGAGTTTTTTCAACACAACATCGGTTCATATCTTAAGCCAATCGGCAAACCGACTTGTGGCCGTGCACATTTGAACTCGACAAAGCTTTATTTGGTTGATAACTCAGTAAATTTCCTATACAGATTATCTTAAGTGTAACAAATAAATTATATTTTTATTAAAATGATCTTTCTTTATTTTCAAAATATATTTGATAATATCATATCTCATCTATCTATTAAAATAAATAAGCCCATAATTGTGAAGGATGAGTGCCAAGTTATTTGTGGATATCCTAAAGTCATTTGGAAAGTGTCATCTAATCATTTTTATTTGTTACTATGTACATTATTTATTGTCTTTAATAAACTATGCATGTGAAATTAATGATATTAAAATTATTCCACTTAATGTATATTTAGTAGTTAGTGAAATTATTAAAGGTTATGTTCATAATTTTATTATATTTTATTAAAAAATTATTTTTAATTAGTTTAATTTAAAAAATATATATTTATAAAATTAAAAAATTGATATTTTTTTATCATATAATTGACAAAGTTATCCATCGTGATTTGCGTAGATAAATGAAGTAATTTTTTTTCTTGATACTATTGGGTAATTTTTTAAATTTAAATTCATGGCAATTTTCTTAACTTTCTCAATGGTTTTTCCCTATTTAAAATTAGCCCCCTAAAGAATTTGTTGATCAGTTCTTCACAAAATTTTTACAACTCTCATGATGAGAAATGAGAGTGATATGAAAGAAATTGGCTTTAAGTTACTTGTAAAAAAAAAAAAGATTATTAAATATAAATTCAAGTATATTATTATTACTAATTTTGTATTTTAAAATTTAAAATAACGTGATATTTTAATAATTCATAAAATAGTTTTACTTGATAAAGTTTTACAAAAGAAGCCTTTGGAAAGTTTACTTTACCCCCAAAGTGAATAACTAATACCTTTTGGAGCCTCAGCGAAGAAAATGAGGACCCTTCCTATTATTAGAAGTAGAACTCTATTTCACACATAGTGACAACTAAATCAAAATCTAATACGTAAGATTTAAAAATAAAAACTACTAAAGATAGTTATTATTGGGATAATAAACGTCAACCATTGATATATGAGGCCTACAAACCGTAAACTCGTAAAAAAATATGAATTAATTGAGTTATTAGGATCAGAATAGAAAAGAATATGATTATAATACCAAATATCTAAATGGCCAGTCTATTGGTAATATAACAAGCTGAGGTCCCGAATGACCAGTTAATTAATAAATTCGAACGGTCAATTGTGATAAATGGTTACATAATCTAGGCGAAAAACAGTCGAATTAGGTGAAAAATTAATGCACCAAACAAACAAGTGTTAAACTCATAATTTATCTATTGATTGAACCATTTAGTTTTAAACAAATATAACTCATAAACTAATACGTAATCATACTTTTTCAAAAAAAAATAGGCCATAATTAGTAATAATACTATAAATAAGCTTATTTTTCTTGAACATGGGGATTCGAATCACTCCCAAAATAGAAAATACAGGGTATTAGTCATCTATGTACTTACAAATTTAAAAAATGATGAAGCCAAATCCTCTATTTCTTACTCTCTTGTACTCAACATCTCATTATTTTTTATTTCACCAGAAAGATTTTTAATTTGAATATCGAAAAATATTTCGAAAGCAAGTTTACATCTTTTAAGTTATTATTAAGTATTGTGGCATGTAATATCTAAATTAAAATATTCAAGTGTCTAATCTGACTTCAATTAGGTAACTATCTAGATCTAAGGTATATCAGTAGGGCCATCTATAAGAACGTGATTAAGTCATTTGTTCCTATTTGATCATAATCTTACTAGCGTAGATATAACTCTCTTCTTTGACAAAGTAAAAATGGTAAATACACAGGCAAAGGGTTAGTTGGGCTAGGTACCAAATCATTTCCCATCTCGTGGCTTCACGCTATAGGAAGGCAGTCTTAGAAGTCCCCACCCATCGTCCAATTTCGACAATGGAGTCCTAGCCACTCAAACTCAAGACATGTTAAAGATATTAAAATCCTTATGGGATAAAATTAAGGGTCAAACTCATTTGATTGATGTCCCCTAGATGCAAGTATTGACCTCCCAAAGAAGACTGAAAGGAAAAAAGTCATCTCAAAAGGACATAACATGCAGTCAAAGATTTTAAACTCTTCAGAGGCACCTATTTGCATTACACCTTCTCTGCTTAAAAGGTGCTTAAACTAAGAAGCTAGGGAAGAGAACCCTAAACAACAGAATTCTTGATATATATAAGATTCTGAGTGCCCATCTAATCGAGATGAAGTGTCATGTAGTAGCATACCCAAAACCCTTGTAGCCAAGTAGATATTAAACGTATCCACTAATCATTTGGAGTTGAGGACATTTATCAACGCCAAAAAGAATTACCTCCACAATTGTAGGGAATGAGAGAATAAAAGAGATAGAATAGCAAGCTTCCAGAGAAAATACTACTAGGTAGAAGACCAAATTAGGTCATATATATTTTATACTAGATAAAAAGCATCGGCTTCCTCAAAAATTTAAAATGCCAATATTAGAGCCATATGATAGAAGTATTGATCAAATGGAATATTTCAACCACTTTTGAATATTGCTTGGCTTCAAAAATCGGAGGATACTACTCTATACTTGTAATATCCTAAATTTTTATTTGGATTATCTTAATATTAATTGTGATTTTGAGTAATTTAGACGTGATAAAAATTAATTAAATATTATAAAAATTTTAAGGATATTTGGATCTATTGGGCTGGTGCCTAAGGTGCACTCGTACTGCAGCTCAAGTATCAATTTGAATTATGAAATAAAAGAAAAGGAAAATATAATAATAATAATAATAATAATAATAATAATAAAGGAAAGGGGACGGCAAATTCGGGAGAAGTAGGAAAGAAAAAGAAAGGGGAAAAGAATAGAGGGAGCAGAGGAGAGAGAAAAGAAAGAGAGAAGGGTTTTGTGCGGTTGAGCGGTGCGGCAGAAGGAGAGAGAGAAGGGGAGACAGATAAGGAGCAAGCGTGCGGCGAAGGAAGGTCAGTAGTTGTGCGCAACAGGAGGGAGGCCGTGCCTGTGGTGGATGAGCAGCACCAAGGAGACAGAGGGAAGCTGTACGGCAGCGCACAACGAGGAGGTGACACTTGGGTGGTTAGCGGCGGCTGTGCAAGGCAGCAGAAGCAAAACGGCACGCGGGAGGCAGAGAAGCACACGGAGAGAAGCCGCGTGCAAAGGAGAGAGTGTACGATGCACCAATAGGAGAAAGAAACATTCGATTTGGGTACTTCAGAGTATCCTTTTTTAGATCTGCGGATTATAAAGTCATGGTAAGTATCTATAACTCCTTTTCTTGATCTGATTTAATATCTAATATATTTCGGATATTTTTTAAAATTTATACTAACATGTATATATTTTTATATACTCGATCTGTTTATTCTGGACATGCATGTATGACTTATTAATTGATTTGGAGGTTTTTGGTATGGGTTTTATGATTTTGAAAGTTTAAACAATTTATCGGATACTATATATGCTTATATTAGCATATGTATATGAAAATGTATACGAAACTTGCATAGGTTGTGTATTTTTACATGAATGTGTCAGGTTGTGGTCACTATATTTTAATTTAGATATTGGATATTTTGGTCAACTCCCGATGGAAAGATATTTATTATTTAAAAATTTCTTTCCGTTGATAGGAAAGGTTTGGAGTAGTAACCTTTTCCATTTGGACGATTTGATTCGACCTTATAATATATTCGGACGTCCTAATATATTTAACAAGTTTGAGGATTGCGTCCAAAATCGCAGGTGGTAAAATATAGTGAGCAACTCTACCCACGGGAGATAGAGTACATGAGTGGCCAAGCACATTTGCCTAATTTATATTTGATATGGACTAAGGTTATTAGGAGTATGTGTAACATTTACTTAAATTAGTCTTTAAATAATTGAAACTCAAATATGATGTATCATTTGTATTTTTATATAGATTTATATTGGATTTTAATTTGGATTTGGATTTAAGATTCGCCGATTTTACCCATAGATGATCTAGTCAAATCTTATATACGATATCATTTCATATGATCCAAGGTTATATAACATAATCACGGCTATCACCACATTCGTGTAGGACATATACTATCGTCCGAATCCAAATCTCATATATCATATGTTGAAATCAAAAGAAATACAGAAACCAAAACATATAAATATAAAGTATGTTCCGAGGCTTAATATATCAGTACGTACGAGACATTCCTATTGCCCATTCGTGGGCCAAACCACGTATCTCGAATCACAATCTACCAGATACATGCAGAAATACAAAACATGTACAAAATCGGAGAATTAAAGATAAATAATACAAATTTGAGGAATGGTTGCCCTCGTTTTGTAACCACAACTATATCGGCTGCGATTTAAGCTAGCAGCTCAAGACTTGGCTACGGTTTAGGCCAGTAGCTCAAGGCCATACATGTATTCTGTCTCCTATAGATTAGGAACTTACTCATTATATTTTACTACCCGTGACTTTAGGTGCAATTTTAAATTTTAATTATAATTAGGATATTTGAATATATTAGTTTTTCGTCAATTTCTTACGATGGTTTTTATTTAAATACACAGTGGGGTAGGTCAGCTACTAAATGCCACAACCTTTCTACCAGCAGAAGGGAGCCACATCATATATGTCCCTGTTGGGAGCAGTACGAATATCTCATGCCTTGGATCACATATAACACCCATTGGGTCTTGGACTGGCATGGTCCCATAGTGACCTTGTCGTCGACAGCATGCATGTTGATCGATACATGGCTTGGTTTATGGTTCCATAACAAACGGATACCCAAATATATATATATACCGTCCGGGTGTGGGAAAACCCTTAAAATCATAAATACCAGTGTAAAACCACTGTACAACTAATAAAACATATATGCATGTACATAATTAATAAATTGAGTGCATATAAAAATACATATATGTTAGTAAAATTTTCTACAGTAATCAAAACACATCAGAAATTAAATCAGACTAATAATAGGGTTAGAAAATGCTTGCCTTAATATTATACTTCGTAGATCTGAAGAAAGGATATCCTGAAACACCCGGATCAGGCGGTTCTCTCTCCTCTGTAACACCCTCTCTCCGCGTGCGGCCCTCTGTCGGCGCACTCCACCACCGCGCTGCCGCCTCCCGCAACCATCGCTGCCTTACGTGGCCGTTGCTGGCCTTCCCAGCATCACCCCGTCGGTGTTGGCGTTGCTGTGCCACCGCCGCAGCTCTCCTCGTGTGGCTTCGCCATTGCACACTGCACCATTGCCACCTCAACCCGTGCCACGCCACTACACATTATCAACGACCACTAGCGCACCACCATCGCCGCCAACCCCTTTCCTCTCTCCTCCTCTCCCTTCTTTACATTTTTCTTCTTCCTCTGGCAAACGCTAACCCCCACCCACTCTCTCCATTTCTCCCTCTCTCCCCTCGATCTCCTTCTCCTCTTCTATTCTTCTTTTCTTTTCTTTTACTTTTATTATTTTTTTTCTTTTATTCTAAAATCTAAATCGGTATTCAGATAATAGTACAGGCGCGCTCAGGGAGCCATTCTAAAATTTCGATCAATCCTCAAAATTTTATAATATTTTAATTTATTTTACCACGTTCGAAATATCCAAAATCATAATAAATATTAAAATAATCCAAATGGGAATCCGAGATATTAAATTCTCTCCTTTTTATAAAAATTTCGTCCTCAAAATTTATGTATTTCAATCCTTGAATAGATAAGGACAATTCTTTTGGACTTAACCTCAACCAATTGATTCCTCCAAAGATCTGATTCTCTACACTTGATCGTTTTATCCCAATATCGGAACCAAAATCCTAACATGCGATAAATTCTCGCCAATTTTCAACAACTCAAGCTCAATCACGTAGGACAAATTATATACATATTTTCTCAAATGAAAGATTTTCCAAAAAAATCATAATCAAAATGGTTGTCTTATTTCTCAATACTCGCTCCCTTCTACATCAAAATCCGAGCCGAAATCCTAACATAAAATAACTCCTCAAAATCAGTAATAATTCATACTCGATCACACACCAATGATCAACTCATATTTTTTTCAACGTACATACACAAAACACATCATCACGATCCGCCAAACTCGGGACAATGCCAATCTGTTGTCCACCTCTCCAGTTTGCAACAAAACCTCAATAGGTCAATCGAATCTCAACCTCAATCTATCATTTGCCCCTGAAACTCTAAATGCTTTTCTTCAATATACTTTCCGAAACATCTGACCACTCTTCTCAAATATCCAATTGGGTTACAAATCTGATCTCTTCAATCCTCAAATAAAATCTTGTGACCGATAACTGTGAAACCACACGCTTTTCCTACACAACTCTGAACAATCATCTGCTTTCAATCGCAATTAATGGCCTCAAAATTAGAATACCTTACAATTTCTTCATCTCGATAATGTGTCAGCGACCAAACTCAGGAATGACATTATAATCAGCAAGTAATGATCCGACTTTATCAACTTATCCATCATCATCCAAATTGCCACCAAATTCCTCGTTGTCCAACGCAAACCAGAAATAAAATCTCAAAATCTTCTTCTTCTTGGCATTTTCCTTTAGGCACGAGATGCATGATCAACTTGCTACTCCGCTAGGTGGGAAATCTTCAACATTCTTTATGAACTTAGACCACTGCAACTCCATTATAGTTACTGACAACCTCAACTGCTCATCGAGCTTTCATCCATCAACCTCAAGCTTGATCGTGTCTAGCTTCATGACGACTCGACTAAAATGACTTCATCTCTGATCTTCACAAGAGATTCTTCCGTAGATATGAGCTTGGTTCGGAGCCCAATCCTGGCAAGGATTATTTATTAATAACTCTACAGTTTCTCCACTCAAAATGAAGATAGAAGACATAGTGTAACTCTGATCCTGAACAGCATGCGCTTAGATTGAGAATGAATCCACCTACCCACTACTTTGTTGACAAAAATTTCCTTCTATCCCGTGAGATTTTAAACTGATTCAATCAAAGCTACCACTTTTCGAAATCGTAGGACTCAACAAAACCTCCATATAATCAACATTCTCAAACCGGATTTCAAATCAGATTCTTTACCTAAAAATTCAAATCAAATCTTACAACCAAGGGCTACGGACCCACATACTTCTGCTTTCTCTTATGAACATATGACACATCAAATTTGAAGTCTTCCGACCCAAAACACCGTCAATAACATTCTCCTTCTTGGGTGACACTAAAACTCACTATTACCGCATGATTAATTCCTTTTGCAAAATAATTCCTTCAAGGCTCTATGATCAATGAAATCACAATTCCCTCTTCATGAAACAACACCTCTAAATTCTCAGAGTAAAAACCTCAATTGCTAACTCCAAACAATGAGTAACATTAATCATAGACATTCAACAACCACAACTACAACTTTTAATCTTCCTCGAAAGCATCACAACATATCATAGAATAACTTGATCTATCAAGGATCAACCAAATTGACAATGTAGATAATCCGCCCTTCATTTCCCTTTGAAAGCTCTCATCATAATTTCAAACGAACACCAACCACTTTAGAGTCAAATGTCCCACAAAAACTACAATTCTCAAGGAATCCTCAACAAATCGCTCAATAGATTCAACCAGATCCAAAAAATCGCGCATCTTTGCGACAAACAATGACCTTTTCCAACTAGCCACCGCTTCAATCTTCTACAAATCCACAAACATGCCATCAAGGAAACAATATACCCAAAATAACACTACTTTCAACCAAACTTACATCTCCTCAAATGGGCAAACACTTACTACCATTAACAACTATGACACAGTCCTCAAACGGACCTCGTATCCCACATAAATCTTTTGAACAAATTAAAATATCATTAATGAAGCCATCATAAATGGACCCAAATATGGTCAAAAGATCCGATTCATAAGATTCATAAAAAGATACCAACGAAATCGCTAACCTAAAAATACCACTGAAACTTACAACGGCCGTACCTTTATCTTGAGGGCTATCTTAGGTATATTCTCTCAATTATTCTTAATTAACAATATTTCGAATGTAGATCGATTTTTTTGAAAATATCGAGCCCTAACCATTGATCAAACAAATCCCCTATCAATTCCCCACATTCACTTATCAAATAATTCATTTTTCAAACAAATGAAAATTTCAATAATTCATAAATAATTTCATCGGTTCATCTAACTCATCCCAAAGGTAGTAAATACCCCACAACAAAGCACTCGGCCAATGCCTCATCAATTCTATGTAGGATCCTCGAAATCGATGGCACTCCCCGCATAACCTCAATTACTGATCAGAAAATAATTTGGGCTAATCTTTTCTTCTAGAAAATATTCTCGAATTACTATACGATTAGAAAATCCTTAATGACCACATAATGATTTCCAGATGTGCCCACATATGCCAACTAAACTTGGCGCACATCTTTATCAATTAACTTGCAAGCACAATAATATCAATTTTATTGCCTCTCGATCTGCTCTTCCTTATATACAAAATTCACAACCCATATTATAAATCAAAATATTATTGTTGAACAATTCATACTAGCATGACGACTCGCCAACTAAAATACCCCTAATGTCACATTAGAGTCGAGCTCATCAAATAAAATTAGATCAACAAACTATTCATATCTACACATCCAAATCGGACATTGGAGTACATGATCTTAACAGACCAAGGTTTACCTATCAAGGGTAAACATCCTCAAAATTCATTTTAAAAATTAGAAAAGCATATAATGTTTTTATACAATCTCAAAGGCTACAGACTTATTCCTGTCACTTCACCAACTAAATTCACCTTCCTTACTATCCTGAATGCCAAATGGAGAGTGACTTCCAAAATTTGCTTCCACAAAAGCATCACAAGAAGTGGAATATGGCACTGAGAAGCCCACCACTAGCTTGCCTCGCTCTCCAATTTATGGGTAATAGACCGAACTTCATTTGAACAACTAAAAATCTTTAACACATTCTCTACTTTCTAAAATTCAATTTAAGCCTTAATTGGATCAAACATCCCAAAAATTATCCAAACTGGGCTCACTTTTAATCATTCAAAGGTACTTCATCTTGCCCCTAATTGACCGTCCTTCACATAGCAACCAAATTCTCATCTAGCTACTAGATCGAATCACCCATTATGTCACTCTCATGACTTATTACAGCCAATTAATCTACTTCCTGATTTGAATTCAAACCCTTACGACCCAAATTTTTACTCTTCACCATAGGCTGCACTTATCGCGCCAAATATTCGACAATTTCTTACCCAAGATGACCCACAAATACCTCTCCTTACAACATTTTCTCTGATATTACCTCTATCACGATCCAAGAATATAATTTACGCATGTCAAAAATAAAATCAACAATAATATTTTTATCAATTATAAAATTCCAAATCGAGCGTGACAATCCGAACACATACAAAACCCAACATAATAAGACCTGGACAACACCTCATTTGATATAAATTTGGACAAACATAATATATGACCTACTATCCACGCATCGCAAGGGAGGTATCTAAATATACAACATTAATATTTCCTATACAAGGATCAGGGTCATCATTCGGCTATAAACAATAATCATAATATATTTTGAGATCAGAAACATACCAAACATGACATCTCCTCTCACCAAAAAAGATATATGTGCCACATCACGTCCGAACACCTGCAAGCGTATCCATGCCACTAGTCTAAAGGAATAAAATATAAAAATATGGGTTTAGAGTTCAACAAGTATCATATACAGGTACGTCCCTATTGAAACTAAGCCTCCTCATCGGGATTAGTACTAATATCTCATGCCTCGAATCACATATAATAATCCCTCGGGTCTCAGACCGCCATGGTCCCATAGTGACCTCGCCCTCGGTAGCATGCGTATAGACCGACGCACGGCCTGGTTCATAGTTTCACAACATACTAATACACAAATATACAAATATATCATTCGGGTATTCGAAAACCCTTCAAATCATAAATACCAGTATAAAACTACCACATAGCCAATAAAACATACATGCATGTACATAATTAATAAATTGAATGTATATAAAAATATATGCATGTTAGTAAAATCTCCTACAGTAGTCAAAATACATTAGAAATTAAATTAGACCAATGATAGGGTTGAGGATATTTGTCTTAATATTATACTCCGTAGATTTGAAGAAATGATATCTCGAAGTACCCGAATCAACGATTCTCTCTCCTCTATAGCGCCCTCTCTCCTCTACATGCAGCCCTTTGCTGGTGAGCTCCACCACCGTGCCGCCGCCTCCGACAACCGTCGCTACCTTGTGTGGCCGTCGCCGGCTTCCTCGGCATCACCCCATCGGTGCTGACGTCGCTGCCCTGCGGCCGCTGATCTCCTCGCGCGGCTTCACCATCGCGTGCTGCGCCACCACCGCTTCAGCCGCGCCGCGCCACTGCACACCACCGACAACCACTAATGCACCACCATCGCCGCCGACCCCTTCTCCTCTTTTCTCCTCCTTCTTCTTCCTTTGCAAACCCTAACCCCCACCCTCTCTCTCTTCTTCTCCCTCTCTCCCCCCAATTCCCTTCTCTTTTATTCTTCTTTTCTCTTCTATTATTATTATTATTATTATTATTATTATTATTATTATTATTATTATTTCTTTTCTTATTCTAAAATCCAATTCTTATTCAGACAACGGTACGGGCGCACTTTGGGCGCAACTCTAAAATTTTAACCGATCCTCAAAATTTTATATTATTTTAATTTATTTTACCACGTTTGAAATACCCAAAATTATAATAAATATTAAAATAATCCAAATAAAAATTTGAGATATTACAGAATGCGGAGACATGAACCTACTACAAACACTATTAAATGGTTTAAAAAATAATTGAATATCCAAATATAAGATTTAAAAGCCCCATTTGAATGTGACTTTGAAAACTTGAAACCTTCTTGATTTAAATCATAAGAAAAAGTATCTTAAACTAAAATTGGTATAACTTTCAATAAATATTAGCATTGTACTAAAATTAAACAATATCCTCAGTTGGTGGTCATACACAAACATTTACTAAAACCCAAACAACTGTTGAACAATTAAAAATGACAATTAAAAATACAAGTAAAATATATAAAACATTCAAAAAACTATTTTCTTGGGAGCCTTCCCATGATCTAGTGTTTCCTACAAGTATATCTGACCCTACTAATTTAAATTATTAGCAAACAAGTAGTAAGAGTGAATCTAATACTTAATAAAGTATCTACAAATTTTATATATGTGGATATATCAAACAAATCGCATAGGTGATGATAGTCATAATCAAAATCTAAAATGATCGATACTAATAAAATTTTAGTACGACATGCAAAAACCGTAGACAAATATCATGTGGCGACCTTGACATGAGTCACCAAACCTAACCCGGACCACTCATATGGAAAAGCCTCAAATTATCGAAAATCATCAAAGCTAGAAATGGACACAGTGAATGTATCATTAAATATAATATCCGTAATAATAAATTACTCAAAATAAAGAGATTACATCAGTGTCCTTAACATCAGGCCCCTGAAAACATAGTCTCAATAACAACTACTATCCGATACTCAATGATATGTCATATCTAGAACCTAAACCACAAGAATAACTGAACATTCATCAGGCAACAAGAATTCTACCAAATTTAATTATCAATTCAATATAAAATTACCACTGTATAAGATAATAATAATTTCTATTGTACAAGATAACAATAATTTTTAGGGATCATATTCTACCGGAGGAAAACCAAAAACTACGTATTTATACCCCTAGCTACTAGATAAATAAAATAAGGTTACCCGATATATATGGTATCCTTACTACTTGTATAATCCTTCCAAAATTGTAATCGCAGCATGCTCCAACAGTCTTTGATACCTCTTACCAATGATATCGTTGATATTATCTTTTATGATGATCACTAAATTATAAGTGTTCCTCTTTCAAATCAACGACTTCAACTTTCAAAGTAGAATAAGTATTAAAAAAGTATGGACTACTCTAAAATTTTACAGACTCCCACTAGCCCAAATACCTTATAATCTTTACATACTCTCCTATACTTATCCATAGGATACTAATAAAATATACGCATGTAGTTTATATCAATATAAGGAATCAATTACTATGAAAATAGAGAAAATTTCAAAGAATGCCTGAATATTTGGCTAACTACTTTAATATTTTGTTAGACCCTACAAGCCTTTCCAGTGTATACAATCTTATTTCTAAGGCCATAAGATCTCTTCAATTTTGTCTAATCCAACGAGGATCCAATTGAACTAATTAGGTGCCGTTAATTTTATCCTAAGACCAACTCATAATTTAAATATATTCATATACTCATATATACACATACATACATACATATATGATATACATACTATATTTATATTTGCACAACCACACTTGTACGCTGCACACACATACACACACACACATTTTACATCCTACACTTATATATATACATATAAGCACTTCTATATATAAATTCATTTATATGGATATATATGCTCAATGATGCAGATATATACGCTCAAAGTTGGAAGCACAGTGGGTTAATCAGCCAATGTTCTTCATATTCGACAAACAAAAACCTTTGAAAGCTAAGAGAGGCCAAAGCCTAGAACAATACAGTTGAAAAATGAAGTGCCAAGCAGCCCCTTGAAGGGCTAGTTTCCATACTAAAGAAAAGTAGATTCCCCATTCTCAATAATAGATCAAATGAAAGGTTTCATAAATTGCATAAAGTTTATAATTTTCTTGAAACTCCAAAGAACAAATTCACTAGTTATTATACTTATATATGCAGTTTTATATACTTATTTTTGGATACCTTGTTGTTAGGATTTTAGATACCGGTAGCTCTTACTTCTTTAGTGATACATAGGATTTGTTGTTACAGAGAATTAGTGATTATTTTCAGGGCTGCCTTCCTTGGTGCTTGATATTCCTTATAGTAGTTATTTTTATGATATTTTAATATGAAGTTTGAAAAAAATTAGAGGTCCCTAATCTCAAAACATTTAAACACTTTTTTAAAATTGTGGAAGTAAATATATTAGAAAATTCAATAAACATAAAGTATATTTAATTCTAGATAAAAATTAAAAGAATATGCACAACAAGTAGTAACATTAAAATAGATATACATAATAGAAAATTAACATGTAAATTTTAGTGATGAAGGTAAACCTTAATAACTAATAATTATCAAATAAAACCTTTTGGGTTTCTACAATCAGTATATTAAGATAGTCAACATACAGCTCGGGTGGTAATAATACATTAAATCTTAGCTAATTTACTCCTGAGTTGGGACCCATATCAAGGAACTACTTAGATTTACTTTTAGTAGTGAAATTGAATATCTTTTGATCCTCTTATTGATCTAATTTCACATGCTATTGAGTCTCCACACACCATTAGATTCCAGTATCCATGCCACTAATATCTTGATGAAGATTACAAGCTGAAACAGGTATGTAAAACAACGGAGATAAATAAAGAAATGTAGGCTGAAAAAATCTTAACAACAAATCTAAAGAATAAAGGAATAACTTTCTCAAAATGTGGCTATTCACAAGTATTAAAGAAGGCTTTTAGAGACATAGCCATTTTGCCTTATATTTCCTTGTAGTTTCTAGTTTCTATAAGTGTCTGGAAAGGAGGTATTTATAAAAGAGGTTGAAAATTAGATAAAAAAAAATATGCGACTATTTAGAAGCAACACCCCAGCACACATGCACCATATAGGTGTGCTTTAGGGGCAAAAGTCTTAACAAGATGTCTACACCCCAATACACATGCGTCCTTCAGGCGTAGGCAATTTGTGTAAATGGTGCTTATGCACACTTCAGGTACCCATCTGGTATGAGCATTTTGGACAGATATGCATGGCTCAAGCATACATCGAGTGTGTGTATTTTAGATAGAATGTGTACATGCATTGTTTGGGTGCACATCAATTGTGAGCTTTCTTGACAAAATACATACAAATGTCTATCAAGCACAAGTTAGATATGAATATTAAGAGTTGGCATATATGCGTGCATTGAGCGTTAATCAGGTGATAATCTTCGTAATACTTAAGAATGCTTTAAAATATATGTTCTACCTAGCTATGGATATATTCACACAACATATTCTTAATAATCTCCTCATTTGACAATTCTATGATAAAACTTCTTAAATATAAAAAAACAAACTAAAAATACAATAATCATAGATTCAAACACCACTAAAATAAAACCCTTGTAAATATTATATAAAAGATACAAAACACAGTGAATATCAAACTGTAGAGGACAAGAGCTCCTACTATTCTTGTTCAAGTATGAATAGTATATTTATAAAACATGTGTAGAAATAGATGATAGTAATTTTTATAGAGTATATATGGAACACATAAAATCATGGCAATAGAAATATATGTTCAAATAAGAAATACATGTTTATACAATGAGCGACACATCTTCGTAACAAAGGAAAATCAAACTCTACTTCCCCTTTCTCTTTGCTCCCTCTTTTATTGTACTCCCCCTTGATTTTTGTAGTCCTTCCCTATGTGTTAATATCCCTATGTGCTAATATATAATCTCCTTCTTTTTATCATGAATGATCAAAGGAAGGGTATTAATTAGAATCAAAGTAGTGGCTCAACTACCAAGAATGCTGATTATTAGCAAGTTGGTCAAAGTGCACCCACATGTAGGCCTCCTGGGCATCCAACCATGTGTTAAGTTGCTGAAAATCCTAGAGGACATTGGGCTCTAATAGATCTTTATTTGTAGAAATTTGAGATTGTTGGTTGAACATTCAGAAAAGTTGACCCATGATAACTTTAGAGGAAGAGGAGAAGAACAACGATGGCTCAAAATGTCCAGGAGTGGATGGATAAGGGTTGGTCTTCTGATAGGAAGCATCCATTGGGTCGGGATGCTTAGGATAGTGACAACTTGTGTGTGTGTGTGTGCGCTTAGCTCTAGTTATAGATAGTTCAATTAATAGGCTTGCTTGAGGCGCACAAGGAAGATCAAAAAAGGTCGCTCTAACAACCATTATTAGTCTTTAAATGAGACAACCATGATAAAGGTTATCACCCTTCTTGCTCACAAAAACCGCAATATATGGGAGCATTAAAAACATGAAAGATCAGTTGACCTCCTGCAAAGAAGAATATACAAAAAGAGAGTCTTGTCAAGTGGGAGGAAGGCGTAGTGTGTCACTGGGAATATGTTCACGAGTACAATCCAACACACTACAAGCCTCCAGGGAATGAGATATTGGGTTTTAAACTCAAACTTAAGTACATCATTAAACATACACTAAAGCCATTTGAAAATCCAATACAATATATTGAAGCTATCTGAAGATATAAAACAACATCAGAATTCCATAATTTCTAATATAAGCTTTTCAAACAACTACATCCATCAGTCCTGATCATTCTATATGTATCCGAACCTCTTATCTAAAAGATTAGTAAAATAGAATGGAGAAGTGAGTCAGGGCCGCACACGGAGGAGAGAGGGCGGTATAGAGGATAGAGAATTGCCTGATTCAGTTGTTTCAGGACATCTTTTCTTTAGATCTACGAAGTATAATATTAAGGCAAGCATCTTCTAGCCCTATCGTTGATCTGATTTAATTTCTAATGTGTTTTGATTATTATAAAAAATTTTACTAATATGCATGTATTTTTGTATACACCCAATTTATTAATTATGTGCATGTAGGTACGTTTTATCAGTTGTGCGGTGGTTTTACACTGGTATTTATAATTTTGAGCGTTTTCGGATACCCAGACGGTATATATGTATATTTGAATATTCGTATGTTGTAGAACCATAAACCAAACCGTGCATCAGTTAACACACATGTTGTCGAGGACAAGGTCACTACCGGACTATGCCAGTCCGAGACCCAATGGGTGTTATATGTGATCCAAGCCATGAGATATTCGTACTGCTCCCAACAGGAACGTATATGATGTAGCCCCCTTCTGCTTGCAGAAAGGTTGAGGCATTTAATAGCTGACTTGCCCTGCTGTATATTTAAATAAGAACTATCGTAAGGAATTGATGGAAAACTAATATATTCGGACGTCCTAATTATAATTAAAATTTAAAATTGCACCAAAAATTACGGGTGGTAAAATATAGTGAGTAAGTTTCTAACCTATAGGAGACAGAATACATGAATGGCCTTGAGTTACTGGCCTAAACCGCAGCCGAGTCTTGAGCTGTTAGCTTAATCGCAGCCAATATAGTAGTGGTTACAGGACAAAGGTAACCATTCCTCAAATTTATATTATTTATCTTTAGTTCTCCGATTTTGTGCATACTTTGTATTTCTATATGTATTTGGGTAGATTGTGATTCGAGATACGTAGTTTGGCCCACGGATGGACAATAAAAATGTCTCGTACGTACTAATGTGTTAAGCCTCAGAACATGTTTTATATTTATATGTTTTGGTTTCGGTATTTCCTTTGATTTCAACATATGATATATGATATTTAGATCCGGACGATGATATGTGTCCTACACGGATGTGGTGACAGTCACGATTATGTTATGTAACCTCATATCATATGAAATAATATCGTCTATAAGATTTGACTGGACCGTTATTTATTACGATTATGTCCAGAAGGGACTTTTTGATACATACGATAATTTAGTACGAGACATCTCTTCGATTTTCAGGGATTTCACAAACCCTACGTTTTATTTTTACACGGTTATGATTTGTTATCCCTTCCCGCTATTTATATGTACTGTTTACCTATATATGATACTTGCTGAGCTCTACATTCATGTTTTTATATTTTATCCATTCAGACTAATGGTATGGATATACTTGTAGGAGTTCAGACGTGATGTAGCATGGATAACTCTCTCGGTGAGAGAAGATGTTATATTCGGTATGTTTTTGATCTTGAGAATGCGTTATAGTTATTGTTTATTTTCGGATGATGGCCTTGATCCTTGTATGAAAAAATATTAGAGTTGTATATTTGGATACCTCTCTTGTGATGTGTGGATAGCAGATCATATATTATATTTGTCCGAATTTATATCTGTGAGATCTTATGCGGCTCTTATTATGTTGGGTCCTATTTGTGTTCAGATTGTCACGTTCGGGTTAGATTTTTAAATTTAATGAAAATATTATTCTTGATTTTATTTTGGACCTGTGTATATGTGTTCTTGGGTCGTGACACATTCAATTTAGGTTTAAATTAGTTGATTTAATGTTATCATGGGATGAAATTAAAATCAAATTTATGTTAATGGGAAGATTTGGACTTGGCACATATTATAGTAGAGTTAGATTTTATTAATATTCTGGTATTGGGCTGGGGTCACTACAACAATTTTGATATTTAGTGACAAAAAAATTTATCACTATTAATTATAAATTTATCACTAAAATATTTAGTGACGAAATATGAATTTATCACTAAATTATCACTAAAAGTTCGTCACTAAATTTTAGCGATAAATTTTTATTTTCATACTAAAATATTTATTTTAGTGACAAAATAAAAATTGTCGCTAATAATATTTTATAATGACAAAATAATTTTATTACTAAAATATATTTTTAGTTTGTCACTAAATAATATATTTAATGGCAAATAATTGTCACAAAAAAAATATATAATTTTACCTCTAAATTATATATTTTAATGAATAAAATTTTAACACAAATATTAAATTTAAATTGATAAAAAAATATATAAATGATATTCATATAATAGAATAAAATTAAATACAATAAATTTTAAAAAGCTTTTAATATATTCTGATAAATTTATGAACAAATCCATACAATATTATTCTTCTAGCATTCGGAATACACCAAACTTCATCAATCTGTATTACTTTAATTTTTTTAATAGCTTAAAAATTTAAAAAAAATATTATTATTAGTATAACTATTTTTTATAATTTAATAAAATATACTTAAATTTAAAATTTACAACTTCAACTTGAACTTGCACACATACCTCATTTAAATTTTAAGATAATCTGATTTGATCTTTTTTTTTTTTTTTTTTGGATGTTTAGCTATCATGGACAATGAAATAATCATACAATTGATGAGTCGATAGCAATTACATATAAAATTGAGTTGATATGTAATATCATTAGATTTCTATCAACGGATAACTTAAAATAAAAAAGTAAATTCAATCAAAAGTCCCTGTACGTAATAATGTTAGCTATTTTATCTTACCAATAACCACTATTATTGTCTAGACATTCATTTATCTCAATATCTACCATAAAATGAAAAGTTCATCATTCAATGACGCTATATTGGTGATATATATTAATAAAATATTATTTTTTTAAAATCAGAATAAATATTCTTTGTGATGGCTCATTTCTCTAACTTACCTGTAATGCTGCTATTTTAAAATCATAAGTTTTACTTTTATAAATTTCTTTTACTTGTTGTGCACGGATTTTCCATCTTGAATAATCATGATTACTTGGTATAGTTAATGAGTCCATTGAATTAATTATTATACTAGAGTTTGAAATATTATCATTGAGCATTCGTCTTAATCGAAATGCTATCTTATTTAACTACTACATAAATTATACCAAAATCGTTTCTGCATAGACTTAGCGAACAGGAACACCCCCGGGACCACCCTAATCACAGTGCAGACACGGGCTGACCAACGGTTAACTAAACTTACCAACATTTTCGTAAGTGTATGCGGATAAATTTTGCCATAATGTATGCAGAAATTAAACAAAACTTATCTCAATACCAAACCGTAAGTAAATCATTTGTAAAAGACATGCCAAGGTCCATCTATGGGTAAAATCGGCAAATCTTAAATTCAAATTCAAATTAAAGTCTAATAGAAATCTATATAAAAATACAAATCATACATCATATTTAAGTTTCGATTATTTAAAGACTAATTTAAGTAAAGGTTACACATACACCTGATAACCTTAAATCATATCAAATATAAATTAGGCCAATATGCTTGGCCACTCATGTACTCTATCTTCCATGGGTAGAGTTGTTCACTATATTTTACCACCCGTAATTTTGAACGCAATTCTCAAACTTGTTAAATATATTAGGACGTCCGAATATATTATAAGATCGAATCAAATCGTCCAAATGGAAAAGATTACTACTCCAAACCATTCCTACCAGTGGAAAGAAATTTTTAAATAATAAAATCTCTCCGTCAGGAGTTGATCAAAATATCAAATATCTAAATCCAAATATAGTGATCACAACCCGACACATTTGTGTAAAAATACACAACCTATGCAAGTTTCGTATACATTTTCATATACATATACTAATATAAGTATATATAGTATCCGATAAATTATTTAAACTTTTAAAAAATATTAATCTTCCAAAATCATAAAACCTATACCAAAAACCTCCAAATCAACTAATAAGTCATACATGTATGTCCAGAATAAACAGATCGAGTATATAAAAATATATACATGTTAATAAAAATTTTAAAAAATATCCAAAACATATTAAATATTAAATCAGACTAAGAAAAAGAGTTATAGATATTTACCATAATTTTATACTCCGCAAATCTAAAAAAGGATACTCTGAAGTACCTAAATCAAATGTTTCTCTCTCTTATGGGTGCATCATTACTCTCTCCTTTGCACGCGGCTTCTCTCTGTGCGCTTCTCTACCTCCCGGGTGCCATTCTGCCGCTGCTGCCTTGCACAGCCGCCGCTAACCACCCAGGTGTCACCTCCTCGCTGTGCGCTGCCGTACAACTTCCCTCTCTCTCCTTTGTGCTGCTCATCCACCACAGGCACGGCCTCCCTCCTATTGTGCACAACTGCTGACCTTCCTTCGCCGCACGATTGCTCCTTATCTCTCTCCCCTTCTCCCTCTCCTTCTGCCGTGCCGCTCACACCCGCAAAACCCTTCTCTCTTTCTTTTCTCTCTCCTCTGCTCT